>JAPYZI010006105.1:0-15114 GCA_030523105.1 Ophioninae sp. A BG-2022a | reverse complement strand
AAAAAAAAAAAAAAAAAAAAAAAAAAAAAAAAAAAAAAAAAAAAAAAAAAAAAAAAAAAAAAAAAAAAAAAAAAAAAAAAAAAATAGAAACGGAGACTCTATTTCTCGGCGATGGAACTTCGTCGTTGAAAGATGTCGCGACGGTGCGAGACGAGTACATAATACATCGGTGTCACTGACCTCGAGTTTTCGGCGTGTCGTTGTTGTTCCTTTCCTCGACGTTTTTTTTTTTTAACTTCCTTTTTCCCCCTCTGTTCATGAAACTTCGTCGATTTCCGGTGAAACCGATCGATTTAATTTATCGCTCGACGAGGTTTCGCGCGAGATCCGATAAACCCGATCGAATCTCTTGGTCGGTCCGCCGATACGCGCGTGGATTCGAGGTGCTTCCGGTTCTTGTTATTTCCGAAGCTGAAGAAGATAAAAGTCCGGTCGTTGAGATTCGTTCGAGCGATCCGATGAAAATGGGTGCTTCTTCCTTGCCGTTCTTATCTTCTTCATCATCGTCATCATCATCATCATCATCATCATCAACATCGTCACGTCCGTCATACGTCGATTCTCTTCGGTTGTTTCTCGTAGTCGTCGTATCGGATTTTTACCAGCCGGCGGATTGATCCGGGCATGATCGTGCGACGTCAGCGTCGCAGCAGCCGCTCGTGTACCTCCTCGCGAGCGCCGGCGTCGCCACGACCGCCGCCACCGTTTGCTGTCCCCGATCGGAGGTTTCCTCGTCCCCGGGACGACCGGGTGCGGATGTGCGTCGGATCTCGATCGGTTTCGTGCCGCCGCGCGTAAGCGTTGCGCACGGGTATTGACGGCCCAAAACCGGCTGGCTCTTTCACGACAAGTTTCTCTGGTCCTCGCTACAATCGTCGGCCTTCTTCAACGACCGTTTAAGCTTGTCGACCAACCGATTGTGAAACTTGTTCAATGAATTTGAGCTTCCGGTCTTCGGCGGTGACGAAGCCGTACTCTTGCTCGGGCTTTGCAACGAGCTCTGCGACGCCCTCGAAGACGTACGGGAAAAGTGACGCGACGACAACGGCACCGAACGATGCGCCGGCGATGCCAAAAAATCCGAACCCGGCGATGTCGACAGCGACGGACCCTCGGACTTTGAACATTCCGAAACCTTCGAACATGCCCGAATAAGTTACTCCCGCCGTTAAACCGAACCTGAGATAATCATTTTTTAAACTAAAACGAGCAACGACTATCGAAAACCTCGAAAACCCTCGAACCGACGTTTCTTCTTTCGTTCGCTTCCGGTTTACCGTACTTTTGTTGCTTTTATTTATTTTATTATTCCTACGCTTTTTATCATTTTATAACGTTTTGTTTTCTTGTTATTCGTTGGTTTTATCGTATCGATTATATTGGCTTTTAGCAACGGAAGAATTGTTATTATTATCGTTATTATTATTAGTTCTCGAAATTATTGTCAACTGTTTCTCCGCTCTGTTATTTATCGTACTTATTTTTCTTTCACATTGGCGTTATTCGTTATCGTATAAATTCAATTTTTCTATTTCATATATTTTTTAAATTGTGTAAAAGATTAGAATTTTCAATAATTTATTTTGATAGATTATTGTTATCATCGTCTTTATTATTATTATTATTATTACATTCTCGTTATTATCAATAATTATTTATTTGAAATTCGTTCATTGATGTTTTTATTGCAGTCGTCGTATCAGTAATATATTATTCATTTATCATTTCTTATTTCCAATTATTTTTGGAATCCCATTTTTACGAAGATAAAACTGGTATATCCTGGTTGATTCGTATTATGAATATAATTATCGGCTAGGAGCGGGGACACGATTCGACCTTGAGAACCATGACCCTCTTTCGGAATTTCCCCCTGCGCGCTTCCCTCGTCGCCGTAACCGGACGCAACAAAGAGGCCGAGGGGAGGGGGAAGGCGTAGGAGAGAGAGAGAGAAAGACGAGAGACCCCCGCGCGGGGGGAAACCGACATCGATTCCGGGTTCACTTTTCAAGGTCGCAATCCCGATGTCTCCCACTCAGGGATGAGAGGCGGCCAGCGCGCAGCTTCCGAAAATTTACGATCAATTACGGTAACTCCCGTGACCGAGCGCCACGTTTTTTTTTTTCCTTCGCGAACTAGACTCGAATAAATTCGCGTATTAAATATTAAGAGTGGATAAAAATACTCGAGGATAATTGGCGGAGGAAGGGAAAATCCGCGATCGTCGTGAGGCGATAAATAACGAGTCGCTGGACGATACTGATCGCGAGAATTGAAGCGAACTCCTCCGTCCCCCCCACCCCGACCGCCCACTCCGCCAATCCCAGCCGTTGATCCAGAAAGGAATGTGCGCGCGTCACGCGTCATTTCGCTAGGCTGTCGCTCTTGAAACGTCACGATTTGTGGGCGAGAGCAGCGGGGCGGGGAGGGGGGGGGGGAGCGAGCGACTACGCGGAAGAAGCTGCACAATATTGCGTCAACAGGAGATATCGATGGCGCGACATATATCCCGCGGTGTGCGGTCGACCGAACGACGAACGACACGAAAAGAAAAAAAAACGAATTGCCGGGTCAAAAATTTTACGGTGCCGAAGATCACGCTTGTTTTCCCCATCAATCGTGTAAAAACGAAAAAAAGAAACTGAACGAGCACGACCGTTGTGCTTCGCGGAAAGAGGCGAGCGAGTGGAATTTCGAGCTCGTTGGGTTTGTTTGTAAACACGAAAAAGTTTCGCGACGACGCGAAACCGATGCCGGGAAGCGAGGAAAAAAAACTAATGGCCGACGAGAGCTGCGCGCGCGGCGGTAGCGCGAACTACGTGGCGCTCGCGAGAATCGGCTGTCGGTGAAAAGCCTCGTACACGCGAAACACGTCGGTTCGATACGATTTTCGAGATATGATTTTTTTTTTCAAATGAAATTTTTGTTTTCCGGTCTTCACTGTGCAAAGTGCGAACGTACGAATGAACGAATTCGGGATTATGTCAAATCTCGAGCATGACCGCGCCGGGAGAGAATGTCGAACGCGTTGAGCGAGGGGATGGCAGGGCGAGGGGGAGGAGACTCTAGAGAGATACCGTTACGTTCACGGGCACACACGTGCCGATCATCAACGCTAATTCATCGCTTCTCGCTTTCTACTTCCAGATCACCCCACCACCGATCAATTTCGTAATCCCGAAGAAACAAAGAGTTAACAAAAAACAGGGCGAAATTGAGGTTAGGCGGTTCGACGAGTCAGCTGTATTGACGTGGCGTGGGGATTTTTTGTTCTGTGACGTACGATCGATGAAAACACGATTTTCAGGAAGGTTGGGAAATTTATGGTGGATGGGAATTTTCGGATGTGGGGTCATAAAAAAGATCACGAATTCGGCCCGTCGTAAACGCTCGTTGATGTCCTGCGCACTTCGTTAAGTTTTGTCAAAGATCGCGGAACCCGAATTGTTATAAAAAAATTAGAATCCTTTTTTTTTTCGAAATCGAGCGTTAAAAAAATGTTCCGAATTTGTAGATTTTTCGTAAACGCTTCGCAGCACGTTTATTTTCGCGGTAATTAGTAATTTTCACGATTCGATGTAACTTCGAGGACATTGAATTCGTAACGCACCGGGAACTCTGGAAAAACGTATCATTGAGCAAGAAGAACCGCATAAGGTTCGCACACGACGCGATCGCACACGTTCCCCTGTTTATTGATTTTCTCTCTCGGGGCACAGCCTGACAGTTGGCGCGAGTACGACGGAGCGTTCCTTCGCCCGCCGTCTTGCGCAACTCACCGGTGGTGGATCTCTACCGAGACGGCGAATTGATTTAATTTCCCGTTGTTGTTTTTTTTTTTCGTAACTTTATTCGCGAAGGCTGTACAGTAACGCCGGGTCACGTGACGCAGATTCGTGGGTTTATTACGATCGGGAATGAGAAACGTTCGATCGAGGGTGGATTTTCGATTGTAAATAAAAATGAAAAAAGGGGTGTCACCGGACTCACCTTTCTGCTGCGACAGGCTTGAGGATTCGAGCACTCGGAGGATCGTCTGCTCCTGTTCGTCTTGTAAATATCCCACTCGTTCTTCACCACGGGCATCATAAACGCCATCTCGTCTCTTCGCGATGCACTTTCGTCCGTTGAATCCTTCGAGAAAGTTCCGAATGTCGACGCGAGACGACGCAAACCTTTTTATTCGTTTTGAAAGCGAGTGCCGATTTGAGGATTCTCCGTTTTACGTGACGTCGCGTCTCGGTTGCACAGGAAATATTTTCTTCACTAGATATATCAGGGTTGATATTTTTGCGTGTACGATTCAACTTCTGTTTCGATCTCTATCGACGAACGCGATATATCGGCGATTTACGTATTATTTTTTGTCTTTCTTTATCGCTCTTTCTTTTTTACAAATAATTATTCGTCACGATGTTGCGAAAAGGGAACTCTTCGCGATGACAGTTCTCTCACGTGCGACGCGTATGTGTGTGTGTATATTGCGCATACATGTACGTGTGTGCACACGGTGGTTTATATCGGTGTTCTGCTTTTCCAACCAACGTGACAAGTAGCTACGTATTGTGTATCGGTGCGATCACGACCGTTGCCTGTTTCGGAATGAGAACGCTGGGCGGCGTACGGTAAGTGTAGATCGCGAATAGTGGGGATGGATCGTCGCCGTACGAAAGAGAGAGAGCGAGATACACGGTTCGTCTCGCACGCTCTCGTGATTGGTCGAGTTCGAGGCGCGGGACTCGCGGCGTATACTCGCTACGTCACAACTTTTGACCATTGATTTTTAGCCGAATCTTTCGGTTCTTGGGGGATCCTCCGGGTGACGGAATTATCAGCGACCTTTCGTAGGATCATCGTTGTCACCCGATCATTTTCACGATCGTCCTATATCCGTCCGAAAACTACGGGAGTTTCGAATCCGGCAAAATAATCGGCTAAACTTCGGCGCTCGGTCGGTAACGCAGGGAAAGACGAGATTGCGCAGCAAGCGGAAATTCGTTTATCGCCCAACTGTAAACTGTGTGCGTTGGTGCGTTTATGCGCGTACTTATCCCTGCGCGCATCGTACGAAGGTCAAATCCGGCAGATTTGCGTCGTAGAATAAAGGGCTCGGGCGGGAGGACGTTACGACGTCGTAGGACCCTACGTGACGCGATGCACGGATTTTTCCTCGTCCCCTCTTTTTTTCTAGCCTCGTACTACGACGCGGCGAAAAAATATTGCGCAAAGGTCCAAGAACCGGGTCCTCGTATCTTGTTGTTAATCTCCGTAGGATCAATTGGTTCGTGGAATTGCCCAAGTTACGTCGGGACAGAGAACGTCAACGCCGCGTAAAGATTAGCGAGCCCTCGTCGTTTTTTCGAGCGATAATGAAAAGTTTTGTTTAGACTACGAAGAGAGAGAAAGAGTCCGGCAAACGGGAGGTCCCCGCGTTTATACTCAATTATCACCCGTCCTATAAATAGAATTTACGATTCGCTCCGTATCGCGTGACCGCTCGGACGGGCGCGCTCGCTACCGGCGATATCGATTTTACAGAGGTAATTCGCGATGGCCCGCTTCCGGCAAAGCGACGATCCGCCTTACCGACGAACTCTCAACGAATCCCCGAGCGTACGCTCCCTACCCGCTGTCGATAAGAGCGACGCCCGCTTTATCGACCGCGTTTTCGGTAAAGCAGATATCACGATATCCGCACGGCATTTCCGTTCGATCGAAGAATCGCCGATAGGGCTTCCGGGGTGTCGTTCGAAGCGGAATTTTACGCTCTTTACGAACGTACGACTCGGAATGCTCGCAAGAAGTTCCTCTCGGTACGTTCAACCCGAGACTATCGATTTTACACCCCTTTCGTCTTACATCGAGGGTGTACTCTCGCGTAACGGACGACAGTACGTTTCGCGTTGTTGACACACGAGTACACAATCGCTGGACTGCCAGGATTCGTTACGCAACGAGCCCGCCCAATTCTCTTCGCGCAGACTCGAGAGAACGAAGAGTTTCGAGAGATTCCTCGCGAGGTCGCGCCGACCCTTCGAAAAGCGGTTGAAACCCGAACGCTCGGAAAGGCCCTCGATGGATTTCCATACTAACGACGATACATCAACAATGACAACAATAAACCGTAACGCAAACAATAAACAAGCCAACAAAGGAACCCAAGGTGCGGCCTCCGGTTCTCATCGGTTACAAAAGGAGCAAAAAAAATAAGTCGCTCGCAACGACGGCCGGTCCGGAGCAGCGGGCGGAGGAGGGGCCGCCGCCCGAGAAGGGAGAGGACGCTCCGTCGTCGAGCGCGTACTCTCGTATCGGATATTGTGTAGCGGTTTATTGTATTACCATTTGGACTACAATACGGTTCTGTTTAACTCGCAGCCGCGCTCGGGATCGTCGATCGCGCGGAACCCTCGGTCTCTCTTTCCCTCCCGATTTTACCTGCGAACGCGCATCTTCATCCGACTCGTACGAACATACAGCGCGACACCGAAACCCCATTTCCTACGAGCCAGCGTTGCGCTCTTCCGAAATTGAGATAAAAATTGTTCAGCTGAAACGATATTTGAAATATCCGGTATCGATAAAAATCGGTAAACAATCGGTTAAATAATCGACGGACGAACGATTAAATATCGGCACAAAAAATCGGTCGAAAATCGGTTAAAAAAATCGTTTATAAATCGGCAGGAGATCGGTTAACAAATCGGTAAGAAAAACAGTGAAAAATCGGTTGAAAAATCGGTGAAGAAACGCGTGGAACCGGTTCATCTTCACGGCAGTAAAAAAAAAAACGATCAAAAGTTGTCTTCCCTTTATTCGGCAAATATGGTATTCGACCCGGTGACTGCCGAGCAGCGGAAACAATTCTTCCGACAGGGATACGCGGCGCACTTGCCAGGGTAATTAAAAAAAAAAAGAAAAAAACAGAAACACACGTGAAAGCGCGAGATAGCTGAGAGATAACATCAACAAAAACAACAACAAAACATAAAAAAAACGTCTTATCGATATTTGAGACGAGTCATTAACGGTTGACGAAACGAAAATACGGAGTATCGATAATCGCTCGAATCAAACTGGCATTCCAATTATTCGGGCAAATCCGAGCGCGTTTGGATACGCGTCGTAGCGAGAACGGTTATGCATACACGTGCGATAATATTCGTCAGGGTATGCACAAAACCGCAATAAAACGTCAAGTGCGTAACACACTCGTTTCAATATATTTTTCCACCTGTGACGACGAGCCCGCGACTACGAGCTATTTTTCACGTACCGCAAACACGCGACTACCCGTCCGTCGCTAATTCAATTTACAAGCCGGGCTGTTACATCCGTTTCTCGGGGATCGCCAGTATCGATTGTGCAGACTCTTGTTATCGCGCCTTCCGCGGGACTCTCCTTGAGCTTGAAAGATTATCAGTGACAACGAAACCCAGAGAAAGAGAGATCACAAGAGAAAACTCGCGAAACCTCGCGGGCCCGATTAAAAACGCGAGAGAATTTTGCAACTTCGAATACACTCTTACGTATTCTACCTGAATCGTGTCGAGGCGAAACATGCACGATTAAGGCCGTATCTGGCTATGGACGAAAATCGTATAAATATAATACCGCGACTCGCCAACCGGCGCGCATTAAATTTCATTCCTCGCGGCGTAACATCACCGATCACGTGCAATCGTTGCCGCCGCCGCTAACTCGATCTACAACTTCCTTCGAAAAACGAGAATCCTGAAAAAAATATCTCTCAATTATTCGTTATTTTTATTTATATTAATTATTTTTATACCGATAAAATAATCATAATAATAATAACAACAATTATTATTACTACGACAAACATAATAATTATCACAATAAATAATAATAATAATATTAATAACTATAAATCGACGGTTGTTTCAAATTGACAGAATCGAGTTTTTAATTACCTTTCTTCGAATTACATTGACCCAATTGATTAACGGGCGCAAACGCGAATTAAATTAATCGAAAATTCAAACGTTTGTCCCATTTAACGTTATTGATTATTCGTTATTTACGTATCGATATAAATATCAATATTGATTCGATATTAATGAATTTATCAAGATTTATATATCGCTGTTATTAAAAATGAGATATTATTGATTATTCGTTAGTAATAAATGAATATTATTAATGTTACTCATTCGCATTTCGCTTTACCAAAAAATTCCATTTTATTTTGCTTTTCGAAAAAAATGGGGTTTTATTTTTGGCTTGATTCCGTTTGAAGAGAAAACCCATAAATTGAGCGATACGAATCACGGGGGGGAGGGGGGCCTTCGAATGATTTGATCGCCTTGTGGTACCAGGCACCCAACTTTTCTGAACTTTCCGCGCGTGCTGGGGGCTTTATCGCTTCGACCCTGTGTGCACCGTAAACGCCCGGCACGCATCCACGCGAATCTCGGGCTCTCCTCGCCTCTGATATCGATCTCGGTCACCGTCTACCCCGACAATTAGTCTTTCGCGTGGCACCCGTTTCACGTGCACCTGAGTAACTTCACAACCAGAAAAGCCAGGAGCCAAAATTCCATACGAGAGGAAAACTGTTTTTTTTTTTTTTTTTTTTTTTTTTTTTTTTGGTCACTGTAGGGAATAATTTTTTTGGAAAATCCGATTGGTGATCGGAGGAACGACCTAGATCCTCGATTTGCGAGGTGAATCAGCATCGGAGCGTAACCGATGTAGACGCGTGCGACGAGATCGAGAATGGACCTCGGCCGTTGACTTTACCGACCTACCTTTCGTCTATGCTCGTCCTTCGATGAAACGCTTAGTTTTTTCGATTTTTCCTCCACTTCTAGGGTTCGCGTTGGGGGATTTTTTGCAGGCTAGGAATATCCTCATTTTTTCGAATACAAACGACAAATTCCGTTGCCAATGGAATTTTGATTGTTTTTTAATAAAGTTTAATAAACTGCTCATTCTTTTCGTTATCGTTTTCTCTTTGAACTACCGTGATTCCTGGAGCTCCGATGACTTTTCGTTTTTTGGCAGAATTACAAAATTGGAACATCAATTTTTGGCAGATTTTTTAAATTGCAATTTTTTTCGAAATTCTGTGTAATAGCGATTTTTCGACGATCGTGAGAAACGTGGATTTTTTATCGAAAGCTCAATATTGCGGCGTCGCGTCGAGAAAAACCTGTTTTCCCGAAACACTTTCGATGATTCGCGTTTCGTAATACATACGCATAGTTTGTACGCTTACAGATACACGGGACACTGTCCAACCCTGAAGTTTCGCGTTGGAAAGAGATTCGGCGCCAATACAGAGGAGATAATGAAGGTCCGTACGTTATGCTACATAACCTACATGAAACAGCTGTGGCTGATCACATTTGCAAGCGAAAACGTACACGCGTGTGTACGAAACGTAAAAAAAAAAATTCTCACGCGTTCACTTGTCCATAATCATTACCAACTGTACTACACAACGTTCTTTTTTTCGAATTACAACGTTACTCGTGTCGAAAAACGTGAATTAACGATCAAGATCGTCAACATAACCTAACCTTGATCGACATTCGATTTTCCTTGAACTCAATCATATTAGTCCAGTTTCTAAATTTTCTCACGTTAAATTAAAAAAAAGTTGTACACAGAATCTCTTTTTATTGCTCGAAAAAAATGGCTTTTTATTTTATATTCTAAATATCTTATACGAAGCCAAGAACGTCGCGATAAAATTAGCAACAGGCCTCGGGCTGGCTCGATCCGGCACTGGTCCTGTACGAACGCTAATATTCCTCACAATTTCGAAGAAACGACGAATGTAAACGTACACTCGGTATTTGGAATGTTTCGGTTCTTGTCGCTGAAAACATAAACAAGTCCGACCGGAAAGGTCATCGAAGAGGACGCGCGAGTAAGAAATTCGCGTCCTCCTCGTCCTACTTTTTGTATTCTTTCTCGCCGCCTCCCCCCCCCCCCGTCCTTACCGCGCCGTGACATGCGCAATCCGACAACTTTCGTGGTCACGATCGTCGACGTTCGCAGGAGCTACTCGAGAAAAAAATCTTAAAAACTGGACCCTACAAACCAAGCTCCAGCAAAGAGGTGCTGTTGCCAATTCCGACAGACGATGAGATACGAAGGGACTGGAAGAACGAAACTCGTTTGTACAAGGCACCACCGTTTATTCTCGGCTATACAGGTAAATTGACGATGACTTTTAATCGAGCCGAAAACTAATCACAAAGAGGTTATACTCATTGACGCAGCGAAGAGGGTTAAACTCCTCTCGCAGAGAAACATCAATCCAAAATTATGGATGGAAAAATGGTTGAATTTTTTTTATCTTCGAGGTATAAAAATACATCGACCTGGACCTGCGATATTACGCTAAACGTCTAAATATAATAATTATTTAAAGTGTTGGGCTGGCTGCTGCTGATTGGCTGCCATGAAAAATTAATAATGATTCAGGGGTCGATGCGGGATTCATAAATGCTTACATCAACCGAATCAGTATTTCACTCCCAACCCCCCATTTCACGGATGGCATTCCTCAGTGGGACAGCCCGTAGATATTTGACGTAGCACCTTCCTTCCACCTTATATTTAATTTTTTAATAAGATATAATTTTGCATAAAATGATATCCTTGTTAATCTGAATCTGAAAATGGTTGTTGCATATTGTTGTTCGATTGAGGTTAGGTTATATTCCTGGATTCAACGAGAAGTACGGTCTCTCGTTTATGCGAGCGGTCGAGGAGGGCGGCAGAGAATGGCGCGAGACACAGACGAAATTGCGCCTCCGCCGAGACGCCTTGAGAGCCCACGTGGAGCAGCGGGCGAGCCCGCGAAATTTGCTGGCCCGAGCGAGAGCGGATAACGTGGAAACCGAGGTCGATCACGGACATCCGAGGGAACGAACGTTTTTCGGTAACAAAAAACAAAGGAAAAGTCGAAACATTTGAAAAATCGATAATGGGTTAGACTGACTTGACGAAAAGGGGGTTATAAAAGAGTTAACGATCGGCGAGTTGGTTTGCGTTCGAAAGATTTGAAAAGTTAAGTCCATCTTCGATATGCTCTTAAAGGAACTCGTTAAATTCGAGAATTTCGCGTGATCGGAGATGAGATCGTTGAACGAACTCTGTAGCGAGAGAAAAGAGAAAGGTGCGACCGGAAATTCGTACGAGAGCGTTACTCGCGCTTACTCGTCGCGAATTCACAATTTACCATGGAGATTTCCTTAAAGAGAATTCGCGCGACCGTTTAAGGCACAGCTCGACAATTGTCTCCGCGTGCGCGCGCATCCCAGCGCACTTTCCTCTTTTTTCCGTCCGCGGAGCCTCATTGCGCCATTAATCGTTCCGATAAAAACCACAAAGTTGGTTGAAGCGACTAAAAAGCGATTTTTGTCCCGTTGCCTCGGCAGAGAATCAAGTTTCACCGGAAAAGCCACCAATCGTGGGTTACACGGGTCACATACCGGGCGCAAAGGGGGAATTGGCCCTTTCTCGACGTTACGCACAAGCAGCGAGGCAAGGATTGCAAGCGTTGCAGCGCGAGCGGGCGGAGAGATCGAGCCGGGAGAGAGAACCGAGAGGGGAAGTTTTCGCCGCGCAAATTTTCGACGAAACGTGAAAACCGGAAGCGAACGAATGCCCGAGTTGACCTTGAGCATTAGGAGACGCAGGAGCAAGATCGTGCCTTGATGGGTTTCTCAAGCGTGCTTACTTCGTTGGAAATACGTTTTTGACGGAATCCCGAGAGGCCTGGAAAACTGAAACTTGGGCGACGCACTCGCGTGACTTGCGTCCTCGAAAGTCTCGACGATGTGCTATCATCATTTGGCCAATGTACAAATTAGCATTAGAGAGCTTAGCTCGTTTAAGGTTCAATGTAAATAGGTAGGGAAACGAGAGCTCGTTGACGACTGCGATAACGAGAAACTCGAGTGACCAAAGTATGCGACAAAATACAAGCTATTTTATTGAACGTTAAGAAAGGGGTAGAAAAAAAGGTGATTGGACGTTTACGTCCTGGGTGGTGGCAACCTCTCCAAACGTTGGAGCTCTCCGGTAACTGTATCGCGCCAACATTCCAAGTTTAGGGAATTTTGACCACGCGAGAGCGACATCAGCCTCGCTAGTACCATCAATGAGTGAAGGTTATCGGCTCCGAAGTTCTTTCTCGATTGGCGAAGTTTCACAAAATCTTCCTGTATCACGTCGGTCATATCCTCCCCAATTTCGAATTCCGCATGCCTCAGGGCGTTCAGATAATCCCTGAAGTTCGAGAGTCTTTCTTCGTCTCGGAAATACTGAGATGTGGCTTCCAATACCTGAGGATATATATCCTCGGCTTGCTTGTCGATCTTCAGGACTATCTGGGTCATGCACTGAAATAGATTCGTTTGAGATTCGCTGCGAAAGGGAATTTAAAAAGGCCCAAAGAGATATATCTCGAATACTTACCGGTACGAAAGATTTGACCTCGGATAGTATCAGCACCGGAATATCCGTCTCGTACTCGACCGTGAAGTACTTGAAGTCGTAGTTGACTTTTTGAAAGTTAATCACGTCCGTTATCGCCTCGTAGTTCTTTTTTCCAGCTGGAGAAACGCGTCCGCTCGTCAAGCCAGTTTCGTCGATGACGAGATGAGTGTTTTTGCTCAATTGAAGCGTTCCACTCGTCAGCCTGTTGCACTCGTAGTCCTTTCTGTGAATAGCACAGTAAAGGTATCAGTTTGAGATAGTTGAATTTCGAAATTGATTTAGTCCAAACGATGGCTCACTTGGGCACGAGATTCGCGTCGTTCAGATGATCCAGTGTCAACTCGAGAAAATGACTTTTTGGCACGAGCCGTGTGATGACACAGTAGAGATCCTTCGCGTATGTTTTATACCTGGAGACTGGGAAATTGGTGATATTCATTGGTAGTGTTCCCAGACAGAGATTATCCTTCCTCATGTACCTAAAAAAACCCTGATCCATTAAGGATTGTCCCAACGGACAAACGGACAGTATTCGCATCAATAATACTGGGAAGATTACACGGCTGATATGAGATGACAGATCAAGTAATCCGCAGCCAGATCATCGCCGAACAGCATTTGACCCAAAACCATTCGAAGGTCGCTCCTGATGCTCTGGGCTCTAGAGAACATCACTGATGAGACTGGATTTGTGCGAATCGCGTTTTCAACGCGAATCTTTATCGCGTGGATTCGCGGCACGATCGAAGCCGGTGGGTTGTGCGTTTGTATTTCGGGATCGTCCACCTTTTCAGGATCGGGTCGAGCCCCACCGGACTCAAGCGAGACGAAGCCAACAATGTCGACAACCTCGTTCAACTTGTAAGAGGTATCGTCATATATCTGTCCAACATGAAAATGCTGATTAAAATGAATACAATCATCAATGTCAGCTGTATTTCTTACTAGAATGCTCTAATAACCTTCACGATGCAAGCTTTACCATCGTCATTGGGTATCGGAAAGTTTAGGATGTGTTCCCGAGATAAAGGGCTGCCGGAGCTCTCCTTCCGTTCCCTCTTCTTCGGAGGTTCCACAACCTCCATGGACTCGTTCTCCTGTACCTTCCGGGCTGTTGTATCTCTAAGACCTAATCCGCTGGGAGCTGTCTTTTTGGCCCAGTCGTTCAGACCTGGTATCGAAACAACCACGCACGTTTGCCTCTCCGATATCGCATCGCTGTCACCCTCCTCCGAGTCCCACTCCTGCAATGTCACCGGTATGTCTATTAAAACGTATTTGGAAGGGCACTAGGGTTGCAATTGGAAAAATTTGGAAAGTCAAGTCAGAAGTGTTCTAGATTTTTCCAACAGTGAAATACAAAAACATTAGGAATTGTTTTAGATTTTTGGAAATTGTAGGCAATATCATACACGAGGGACACTAATCTTCACACGCCTCGTACCTGTTACTACCCTTGATTAATGTGAGCTCCGTATCCATCTCGGAACGCCGATCGAACGGCGGGAGTCTTGGAAACGTTCCCCTCCGAGTGGGGAACACGGAGCTCCTTTTGGGAATTGGTGCATTGTTCAAGAATGACGAAACGTACTCACCAAAGGTTCGGAAACGTCCGTGTACTTGCCGCAGCAAGTTTTCGATTCTCCGGTCTCTCGATTCTTGACAGTGTACTCTCGAAGGTAATACTCTGGATCGTACATGTCCTGGATCATACCGCGGAATTTGACGAGCCTGCCGTCTTCGATGTCCTCCAGCCGCAACGAATTCAGACACGGAATTCGGTCCAGACATTCGATGTTTTCGAGGATTCGTTTGCATTCTGCTTCGTTTGCCGTGTAGTGTGCGGCCGTCCAATCTTTGAGCTCAACACCTAAATCGGAACGTTGTGAATCCTTGGACAAATTTTCATCAGATATCATTAATACTTACCGCTCATTTTACGCTTTTCTGATGGATGATCAGCCGGGACGACACGCTATGGGCAACGAAGTCAGACGTACATAGGACAGTTCTTACGGGCGGCTTGAAGACAAATTCTGCAACCCAACCTGCCGCCTGGCGGCGTCACGAACGACCAGCTGTTATAGAGGACCGTCGCAAAGTTAGCACCCCCGCCACTTTGATTGTTAGTAATCGCCTTTTTTTACGAATCGTTAATATAAGATATACAGAGTCTCCTACGATGAAATGTCATCCGTGAAAATGGAGGTTGGGGAAGAAATTCTGAATCGATTGATACAAGCATCTATGGTTCCCGGATCAACCCCTGAATTATTATTAATATTCCAATAAATCCACCATTTGATTCGTCTTGAACTCGCCCTTTCTAAGGAAAAATGTCAACAAAATATTCTAGAAACGATTTTTGCATTTTCCCAGTCTAATTTTGTACTTTCGGCAAAAACTCGGGCATATTTGTAATCAACGGAGAATTTTCGATTGTACATTCGACGAATATAATCGAAATTTCGGCGAAAGCACTGCATACAAAAAAAAATCGTGGTTGTAGAAGGTTTTTACGGTTTTTTTTATAGAAGGTTTGGGTTTTTGGGGAAATTAATGGTAGATTCGTGTTCAGGGGATCAAATTACATCGTAAAGGACCTATAAAAAAAATATTAAAAATCAAAAATTTTTT
>JAPYZI010006102.1:0-16345 GCA_030523105.1 Ophioninae sp. A BG-2022a | reverse complement strand
CGCAAAGGGGTATGTATGGAAAAATTTGCAAAAATCGATGGTCCGACTTTGAAATTCCGCCAAAAATCGAAAAATCATCGGATTCAAATGATTAAAAAAAGATTTTGAAGAGAAAATCATAACGAAGCGAATGAGCGCAGAATGGGCTACCAAATCCCAAAGGGAACAAAGTTATTGACGTTTGAGTAAAAAAATGTATTTTCCCAAAAAATCGAAAAAATTTTTGGATTTTTAATATTTTTTTAATCGGTCAATTAAGATGTAATTTGATCCCCTGATCACGAATATACCATTAATTTCCCCGAAAACCCAAAACTTCTATGAAAAAATCGTAAAAAACATCTAAAATCGGGATTATTGTTGCCGCGTGCAGTGCTTTCGACGAAAATTCGTCGATATTCGTAATTAGCTGAAAATTCTCGATCAAACAGACCCTTTTAACATAAAAAAAAAAAAAAATTTCGTTTGAAAAGTGTCAATACTCCCTCGTCGCGTCGAAAGTTTCCAGCGTGATCGTAATTCCTTTAAGGGCACGACGAACATTACCGCGTGAGACGCCAGTGCGATCGAGACGCATAGTCGAAACGTTTAAAAACCGCGATTTCTCAATAATGAAAGGTGTTAATCGAAAATGGCGACCAGGGGGACCTCGGTGCCATCGTCACGAACGCGCACAACAAATTTCGTACCGATTGGTTCAGCCGTTCGAGAGAATAGTCGTTTCAAAATTTCGAAGTGGAAAAAAGTATTTATCCACGAGGAAGCATCGGGCGATGAGTAATCGGTTTTGAATTACCTCAACGCTGTTGAATCAGAGAATTCAGCAAGGCGAGACCGTCCGGTCTTCGCCGCAGACGAATCGGAGACGATCACCTTGACTCAAGGGTACAAGAGACGACCAGGACAGTCCTGTTTCCAACAGCACTCTTCTCCACTCGGTAGACTTCTTTCAGTCTCGGGTATCTTTTTCTCCCTTTGTCTACAGTCTCTCTCTCTCTCTCTCTCTCTCTCTCTCTCTCTCCTTCTATCTCCATTTTCTCGATATCTCCCTCTCTCTTGGAACGCGTTGTCTTTTCTCATTCCTTTTTGGTCCCGAGGGAGACGTAAATACTTTTTACGAGACCCTTTGCTGTTTCATCTCGACCTTTAACGTACGAGACGACCTCTCTTCGCTCTCCCGTCGATGCCCTTGAATTTAAAGTGACTCGGACGATCTCTTTTATTTTCCTGGAGGGACAAGAGCCAACGAGCCTCGAGGGAGAACGACAACAACACACCGGGCCCCCCGGCTCTTCGTTTCTCGGTTATGTAGCTCGAGCTGTCACGTGACGCTGACCCGTTTCGTTCGCACCGAGCTTCTCGACTGTTGTCACTGATTCAAAACAAATGTCCCTTCCTTCTTGTTGTTCTTTTTACGGGTTCAAGGTTAGGCGCAAACGACTCGTGCCCACACACTCGAAGAACTCTAAACTTTGCTGCAATCGCGAATCTATCAGCTGGAAAAAAAACATCAAACTTGCGTTCGAATCTCAAATTAATCAGCTGCCAATAAAAACATCAAACTTGCGTTCGAATCTCAAATTAATCAGCTGCCAATAAAAACATCAAACTTTGTTGGAATCTCAAATTAATCAGCTGCCAATAAAAACATCAAACTTTGTTGGAATCTCAAATGAATCAGCTGTCAAAAAATCATCATTTTTTATTTTGATTTTGAATTTTTTATTTGAATCATGGAAGTCGCGAAAAATCAAAAACAAGCAAATGTCATTTGACAAAAAAATCATGCTGATCGAACCGCGAAACGCTTCCGTATTTTATAGAGGCAATCAAGACACCCGCCCAAAGTTGTGACTCGTTGTTTGGGTTTGTTTGTTTGGGTTGAAACGTAATTTTTAAGAGAACGAAGCTTGATAATCAGACGTTTTGAATGTTGAGTAAACTGACAATTGATTGCTAAGAATGTAGGTGCTCCAGATTTTCATTCGGATGAACGTGGATAAACATTCCGTCGCTGTTAGCCGAAGAGCACGCAGTGAACGTCGTTCTCGAGCAAGTTTTTATTTAAGCAGGTTTCCACGCTCCGTAGTGTACAGTCTGAACAACATCGCGTACTACAGGCCTTAACGTTCTTCACACATAAATACTCGCTCCGTAAAAGGGCTCCAACCAAGAGGTTCATGCAAACATCGTTACTTTGTTTTCCAGAAGCAGCTGCGTATTTACCGATTCAAGGAACACACTAAAAATCGTATTTTCGAGGTTATTCGAATACAGGGTTTTACGAGATATCACTATTTTTTATGACGATAAAATTATTATCAATAAAATCAATGAATTTTTTCGAAATTTCTATTCCAAAAGTTTTGAATTGGAACTTCCAGATTTAACAATCTTTGTAATCGATAAATCACCAAAATTATCAGCAGTATTGTCACCAGAAATTGGTGACAACTTCGTTGATTACCAATTTTCGAAGTCTTTTGACTTTTGGATTTGCGTGATTGTGGATAAACGTAATAATGAGATATAGCGTCGATTTATCAATACGTAATAGTTGCTTTCCATATATGTATTATATTTATATTGGATTTATTAATTGAATTTTTATTTATTTTGAATTAATAAAACGAATAAAATTTAATTTAATGTATACGAAATGTAATAAAATTTATAATTGAATGTTGTATTAATTTGTAATGAATACAGTAAATACAATGAAATTGAATTTAGACATTCGATTGAACTTATAAATTATATCGTATCTCATTTTGAATTAATAAATCAAACGTTGATTAATTATCGTAAAATGAATTAAATTAAATTAATACGCATTAATAAAATCAAATAACGTCGTAATTAATAAAAACAAACTTCTCGGTTATATTTATTGTTTCAATAAATTTTCCTGAGCCACGTTTATTTTTGCCATATTTAAATAAATAGTATTTTATTTACAATAATTAAAAAATTGTTTCACCAATCGTTCGAAGTGTACTCAAGTATCATCGCTCAAGCCGGATTTGAGAAGAACTTCTTTCAACCAATGTAGCACATTAGTCATTGCATCAACCCTTTCTCTGGCTTCATGATCAAAATACCGCTGATACCTGTATGGTCTCCGATCCACCTGTTTCGTAAATTTCATCATATCCAATATTGGGTTGTTCTTTTCGTATCCATCTTTCGATGTTTCCTCCATTGGGTTGAAATCATAATCGTCGTTGAATCGAGTATGATCCTGTCCAGGATAATCTTTATCTTGATCATCGGTTTGGTAATAGTCCAATATTGGGCTAAGACTTTGCGAAGAGACTGAATTGATCAAACGATTTGCAGCTCTAGTTAAAATCTTGGAATTCTTTGATTGGGAGACAGATTTCTCTCGTGGAAGGCTCGTTGTACTTTCTTTATGGTTCAAGGTCAATTCTTTTTCAAGGTCATTCGTGATTGGCGCGATGATCGAAGATTCTCCACGTTCCTTTGATTCCGTCCGATTGTTTGGGTTGATCGACTCCGTCCCAATGTTGTCCATCATCGATTCTTGAGTATCTAGAAAATCTCTCAGATCTGGAATCAAACGGTTTTTTGTGCCAATTTGGCTGACAGGTTTCGTGGTTGCGGGAGAGTGATCGGTTTTCAGGAAAGAACGAGAGCGACGACCTTTTGCGTCTATCATGGATTTTTTGACTTGATCGATCAAAGGAAACGGATTACTCGATGTACTTGATTCTTCGTTTGATTTTCTGGTCCAGCACTCGTTCGAACGTCTTTTTTTTTCAATTACGACATCGTCGTTCGGAATACAGCATGGGCACTTGTATTTTATGAAGTTTTCACAAATTTTATCAGATATGGATATGCTCCACGAGCTATCAGCCATTTTGGTCAATTTCAATGGAATCTTAACGTTATCACCCATGTAGAACAATTCTTCTTTTGATAAATTGGATCGCGCATTGTCAGAGTTTTCAGATTTTGAGATTATCCTGCCAAGGAATGTAGGATTGTATTTGAGAGTAGTGGAAGACTGATCAAAAAGCCAAGATGGCGTTTTGACGTTGACGGATTTGTCTTCAGTTATTCCAACTCGTTCCAGCTGATGTTGATCATGAAATTCTTCATTTTGATCTCTTGCTTCCTCTCTGGTCTTTGCTGTCGTAGTTCCTATTCTGGAATATGGGTGCATCAAGATTTTCGTCGTTGGCAGATTTTTCTCGATGGGAACATTTCTCGATGTATCTTTGACTTCCAGTTGTGACGTTTTGTCTTTTAAAGCGTCTTTCTGATCCAAAGAGGACATTCCCTTTGGTTTGCATTTATCAATTGACGCCATGTTTGGGTTTGATGCGAACGGAGGTAATGTTGCTTCATTAGATTTGAAAGAATCCTCAGTCGTATCTGGTAAATCTGTTGGCATTGGACCAACCTTGAGACCAAAAGGAACTTCAGTCATACGATTACCAGCAGGTTTGTCATCTTTCTTTTCCAACGTAACATCAGGATTCTGAATCATTTTCCGGTATGCCAATAGACGATCAATCGGCGAGTAATATTTGATCGGAGCATTTTGGTCCTCCGGTGTCTCAACTGGATATTTATTTTGACCTGCTGAGCTTTCATCGTCGAATGTTCCAATAGAACGTTCCGTACTGTGATCTTTCATCGATTGGTCGATGATGTCTGCAGCTAAAGGACGTCCGGTTGATCCTAAAGCTCCCATTGTCAATTGCTCGCTTGTAGAAGCAACCTTCTGATCATCTTTCCTCAATGATGTGAAGTTTAATCCTTTGGCTTCTGGATATAGCTTTTTTTGGCCCACCATTGTGGCTTTTTCTATCCAACGTCCATTTTCGTAAACGTGCTCTCGAATAGGAATAATGGGAAGTTTTTTTATGCCTGGTGCATTCGTAGTCAGTGAGCCAATCGATTGTTGCTGCATTGATGGTTTTCTAAAAGAGTTCGTTGGTGCAGATTTGGTAACAACGTCTTTCAGAGTATCCCAAATAATCGAGTCATCAACTTCTATGCCAGAGTTTTTCATAGAGTGCTCCACCGTTCTGAAGATTATGTTTTCAACTAATGGTGATTTAGCTTGTTCAATTTCAATACCAGACTTGTGAATCAAATGTTCCAAGTATTCCTTCAAACTTTGGGTCGAAGTTGAATCTCTGCTGTACAGTTGAAGATCCTCCGCCATTTTGCTAGTCGGCATTAGTTCCGGTTGGAGCGCAAGTGACAAACTGTTCAATACACCATTGATAACGTTCGCAAGTGTACTATCAGCTAAACGAGTCAAAGATAAACCAAACTCTGATAAATCTCCCATATCGGACACTAAACGTTTACTATCATCAAGGATCAAATCTTGAACTTCCGGTACTCCGAAAAGTCTCTGCATTATCGCCAAGTTTTTAGCGATTTCCGAGTAAGTGACATTATTTTGTGGCGAATTGGATTTACCGGTTTGATAATCGTCCAAAACCTGTTGGACGACGGCTGTCAAAAATGCATCTTCCGGTGAGTAATCTTCAATCTCATCTACCAATGTTTCTTCACTATCCATCATTGGGTTGTCGATTTTGGTTGTTGATGGTTGTAATCCTGTTATCGACTTTGATAGACGTGGCTGATTTGGTATTCTTGGTCGTCTTGCTTCTTGATTCAAGGTATTTGGAATTTTGACACGGTTATCGATTACTTCAAGTTGGATAGATGTGCTTGAAAGAATAGCTGGTGCTGTGGTGACTTCGTCATTTGTTTTTGATGAATCGTTAGGCATCGATCTATCAGGGTTTGATTCTGATGGATCATGAGTCGTGATGGAATTGTGCTGATCAGAATCATCATTGAACGTCCCTACTGGTGGACTCGGAGTAATCAATTGGAACACCGGAAATGGCTGCTGTTCGTACATCTGCCAAGCTGAGTTCACCAAGATTTGTCCTCTTCCGGGTCCATCTTCAATGTAGGGTAAAAGATCAGCCGAGTACAAAACATTGGGTTGGATTCCAATTGGCTCGAAAGCCTCGTAGTTGCTTTTCATCTGATCTGGATATTCGTGACCGGTCTTCAATGAAGATTCTTGGTTGTCAGGTTGATGCGAACCATCATTTAAATCAGGATCTAACAAGGGTATGCCAATTCTGGTTGGTTCGTTGCTTTTGCGTTTTGGCATGCAAGGAATTGTTGGAAAATCAGTTTTTTTGCAAAGAGCACGTTGTAGGCGCTGAGAGTAGGTATTAAATGTCTTCGAGTTTTCAATTGTGGTTTTGGATGATGAGTTATCAAAAGATTTCTGGGATTGGGAATCAGCATTTTTTGATTTACCGGTCTTTGATGATTCTCCTGGGATTCCATCGTTGATGTATCCTCTTTTGGGTGAATTAACTGGTTTTCTTTGTCTTCCCGAAGACAAGGAATTAGCCGGTCGTCTTCTGAGTAACGAATTGATTTTATCAACGTTACGACAGATGTATCTTTTAGGTGCTTCGTCGTTTGATTTTCTTGATCTCTCGTTATCCAAAAGAATTGGGTCTTGATTTCTGGGTTGTAGAATTTTGTTGTTAACTTCGTTTTCACGATTCCTTCCTCGAGAAATGCTGATATCGCTTTGGATTACTCTTGGAGGACTTTGGGTAAATTCCAATGGCGATTCCAGGGAAAAGTGTTGATTGTAGAGATTTTTGAGAACTATGGGGACAGTCCTCAAGGTGGTAACATGGCTGCCCTGATTGCTGGCGATTGTAGTCCGTCTATGTTTTCTTGGTGGACGTGGATACTTGCAACGTACTTTTCGGATGAGAGAAAATTGGTCATCCAATATTTCCAATTCTTCTCTTTCTATTTCCTCTGGTTTTTCGTTATATTTAGTTGGTACTGCCATCATGAATGATCTCTTGATTTCTCCATTTTCGTTCTCGTAACTTTTCACTTCCGGTGATCCTTTTGCATTTGGATAACTGAAAATTTCGTACATGTTTAGCATTACAAATGGCTAATTTAATTATTTAACTTTCTAAATAAACTTAGAAACGTTAATATTCTACTTTGAATAATAATTTTACAAATTTTATCAATTTTATAAATTATTCTGTTAAAATTCGTCAGAAAATATAAATAATGATAATAATAATGAAAATATAATTATAATATAAATATTAATATTGATAAATTTAATTCGAGATTGAATTATTTCGCTAACTTTATTTGTTTTATCACTGATCTGACATTAGATTTTGCAAAAATATTTATTTTTTAATCTCTTATTTTGGCGATGCCAAATTTCAATTTTTTTTTTACCGGACACCCAGTAGATCCAACCGTCAGACAATATTCCGATTTATGTGGGTCATAGCGTTCGATGACACACATGAGAAAATGCACGATTTTGCAATTTTGTTTTTCCTTTTTGCGACTCATTGCGTTTATTAAGGGTTCAGGCTAATTTAACCATTTCAAAAAATCTTTTGGCACTCTATATTTTTATAATTTCCATACCAATTTTTTAATCCATATTTTAAATATTAATTTTAATTATTGTTTTTTAATTACATTTTTTAAATAATCTTTATTTATTCCTCGTTACAATTTTTCACGTAAATTTTCGGTACTGTAAAAAGTGCCGAATTAGGAAAATTTTTGCAAGCTCAGCACATACGCACTGCAGGTCGAAAAGGAATGCAATATTGCAATATGATCGTTCATCGAAGAAAAAGTCAAAGTGTTTCGTTCTAAAATAACTTGCAGAACCATTTTTGTAAAAACAAAAAGAAATTTACAAAAGTAAATTGAGCAGTTTAATCCTTTGACAATTTAATATTTACTGAATTAGTATAATTAAAATAATTAATATAATTCAATTATTATAATATATTCATATTATTAAATTAATATGATTAATATAATTAATTATGTGACAAATCGTCAAAAAAAAGTATCATCCCAAATTCTAAATTAAACAATTTTTCCATAATCAAAAAAAGTATTTGAAAAAATAAAAATAAAAATATCTTACTGATTGTAATTTCTGAAATCGTCGAAGGTAAACGAAGGATCCACCATTTGCGACGATAGCACGATGATAACGAAGACGAACATTGGCAATTCCATTTTGCAGCTGCAATTAAACTGTCCTCTTTTCTCAATTATTATTTTTTTTTAATTTCACTGACCGTTTCCAAAAATAATAATTTTCGATGTAATTTGCATGTTTCACGAAACGGAAGCGATTGCACGGGCTATATGGACGATCATAGTTCACTCGAATAAAGACACTTTCGTTGAAAAAAACAATTTCGTTGAAGACTGTGGGAATGACGATCCGAACGATACCGGACCTTTGATGATACTAATTACATCTGATGGGGATGGTCTTGCTTTGAAATAAATCGTGCCATTGAAGCATTGCGTAATTTTGACATTACGAAATCGACGAGTGTTTGCCCGATTGTTGAGTGAAGTATCATTGATGACTATTGACCCCAATGAATTCTCGCCAATTTGTTTAGGTTTGTTTGGGTTTGGAATCTCGATGAATTCTCGCTTATTTGTTTGGGTTTGTTTGGGTTTAGAATCTCGATGAATTCTCGCCATTTTGTTTGGGTTTGTTTGGGTTTGGAATCTCGCTCGCTTATTTGTTTGGGTTTGTTTGGGTTTGGAATCTCGATGAATTCTCGCTTATTTGTTTGGGTTTGTTTGGGTTTGGAATCTCGATGAATTCTCGCCTTTTTGTTTGGGTTTGTTTGGGTTTGGGAGCTCAATGAATTCTCACCATTTTGTTATTAATCATTTCGTGTCGTATTTTCATTCAACGAATTAATTAATTTGCTCTCTCCAATACTGAGTTATTTTTAATTCAATAATAGTTCATAAAAATGTAAAATTATTAATAGTTCATACTATAATAGTGAATATAAATACCAGATACTATTAATAATAATTTACGCTTTTTATTTATTTAATAATAATTTATTAAAGTTAAGAATAATAATTAATCATTAATAACTCGAATAATTACGAATGTATTTAACAATCATTTGATAAAGTAATGGATTATCAATTAGGGGATTGATTAAATATTGAGTTATTAAATTATATTATAATTCGTGTAATTTAATTTAATTATTGATTACGTAAAGTATTAATTATTTCATCGATTTATTGATGATTGATTAATAACATTATAAATTATTTTTTTCATAATTCTCTAAAATTAATATAATAATACAATTCAGGTTATGTTATTTATATTTATTATCGTTGGAAAAATGTCTTTATTTTTTTTATATCTAATGCTGACTGCCGATATAATTTCGCTAATTAAGAACTTTTTCGAGACTATATTTTAATATGACGTTAATGTTTTATCATAATATTCTAATTAGTTTATGCTAATTCCTTGGATTGAAAAAAAAGTAAAGGAGAAATAACAACACAGAGGTACATCAGGATTTTTTTATTATATAAAATAAATCATTCCCAAGAATCGCCCTAATAATATTGGATGTACTTTACGAGTCGTACAAAGGTCGAAAAGGTTGATAAAAAATGAAATAAAAAATTCTTATAAATAAACAATTCGTCATCATACGCAACGTCAGGAAAAATGATGGTAATAATTAATTGAGTCGGAATACAGTAACGAGTCCTGAAAGAAATTCAAAAAATTTCTTCATCCTGAAGAACGCGTTGTCAAAAGCATTATCGCTGATTCGATAATTATCCTCATCATTTTTTTCGGACGAATCGATTTCCGGTTGCTTTCGATAAAAACTGTCATCAAAATCGTCGATGAATTTCTCGAACGATTCGGACATCCGGTGGGTTTTTTCGATACTTCCGGTCACACCAGTCGCCATTTTGGATCCATCAGCTTTTTTTTTCAAATCGGAAAGTCCTTCGTCATTGATGATTCCACGTTGATCGAAAACGACTTTTCGAACCGGTTGGAACTCTTTCCGAATCAAGTAATCGTTCAACAATTTCTCTTTTCGAGTTTTTGGTTCTTCAGGAATCGTAGAAGAGTGGGACGTTGAATGTTTATTAATTTTTGCATTGGCCATTGATAATGGAATTTCACGAAGGTCGTTTGGATGAACAATCGAAAAATTGTTATCAGCGTTTATCCATGCTTTGTCAGTTAAATTCTTCGGTGTCATTTCGATGATGATGCTGTTTCCTACCGGAAGTCCTTCTTCGCTTTTAATCGAATTACCAATCTGCCTTTTCTGTCTACTTCTCTTTTGATGTTTGCTAGTTGGAACCAACATCAGTAGCTCGTAATAACCGGAATTCAACAATCTTTCCAAATCTTGATGATCGATGGTGTCGAGATTCTTAATCAGAGAACTCGTACGTTTGGAGCTCCAGAAATCTTTCTCCAGGCCATTCTTAACGTTTATTCTTTTAATGAATCTGGACTCCTGGTTTCTCGTACTTTCATGGCTTTCAGACTCTGACGAAGAACTTTCACTTTCCGAGCTTTTCCCATCGAGAAAATCGATTTTATCAACCGCCGGTTTAACATTTTTCGATTTTCCCAAACGTTGGAGTTTCTTCTCGATCCGTTTTCTAGCTGGGGGTTTCCAATCGTTCGTTGATCCAAAACTGGAGTGGTCTTTTTCGCTGATGAACTTTATGAACTCCTCGCTGCTATCCATTGAAGAATCTCTTGATGTTTCTAGAAAGTGATCGTCGTGATCCAAAGGTTTCAATGGACTTCTGACATCATCAGGTTTCTTCAGTTTGTCCATTTCCTGATTTATCCAACCGGAGGTCTTCCGATGGTCTTTGCTGTCATCGTCAACATCAACATCAACATCAACATCAACATCAACATCATCATCGTCATGATGGCTCTTTGAGAATTCCGCTACAGCTTCCTCCAACTCGATGCCTTCTTCCAGAGACTCATCGCCATTGAAATCCTCATAGGAGAATTTCTCGTGAATGCGGGGTTTGGCAACACTCCCGACGAGGCTGTAAAACGGTTTGCCATGGCGTCTTTCAACTCTGTGTTCCGTGGGATCAACCTCCAGGCGTTTCATCATCCGTTCCGTTTTCAAATTATCTTCGGACTTCTTCAAGTTCGAAACATCTCGAGGCGTAACTTTTCTCTCGCGAGTTAAATGAGGAGGTTTCTGTATTACGATTCCCTCAGGAACGTATTTTTTCTCGATGACGCTGTCTCCATCTTTGTTGGACTTGGAATCCTTTACAGCTTCGTAATCAATCGGTCTATTCTTTTTGAGGTATTCGTATTTGTATGGATCAACAAGATCGCATTTTTTAAAATTCGCGTCAACGACTTCCGGTTTCTGAAGAGTTTCCTTTTGGTCTTTTTGGCGATGGTCATTCAAGGAATCCTCAAGATTATCGTTCATCGGTTTGTCCCTTTTTTGACGCAACTTCGCCTGGAGTTTCACCAGCTGTTCAATTCGTTTCGACTTCCGAGCTTTTTTCTCGTCGTTTCTCCTCGAAGAGACGAATTTCGGTGATGGGGTGGTCTTCTGGTTCACTCTTGTTTTAATCTGGTCTTTACCCTTCGATACCTGCGTTTTTGGCGATTTCTTTTTGCTCGTTGGATCATCTTTGCTCCTCAACGCTGTTGTTTTATCTTTGGCTTTTTCGCTGATGGACGTATCTTTGGTCATATTTGTTTTTCGACGAACCTTTTTGCTCATCGCTGATTCCGTATTTTCCGCAATCGTTTTTTCACTGTTCGAAGCAATCTTTTCAGCAGCCTCGTTCGGAACGACAAACGACGAAGTCGAAGTCTCAATTTTATCAGTTCCAATTGGTGACGGCATTTTCCAATATTTACGCGGCCTCTCGGTGATTTCGAAATCCGAAAGAATTTCAGTATCAGAACTTTTCGTTTGTTCATCTTCTTTGGCTCGATTGGATTTTCTGACGACGTCTTTTCTGCTCTTGCGAGTACGAAAGGGCTGGAGATTCGATTCTTTCGTCATGTCCGATTTCTCATTTCCGTTTTTCGTATTTGTTTTAGAACTGGAGGATTGGACCATTGAGGAACTATTGGAAATTTCCTTTTTGG
The DNA here is from genome assembly GCA_030523105.1 of Ophioninae sp. A BG-2022a. NCBI lineage: Eukaryota > Metazoa > Arthropoda > Insecta > Hymenoptera > Ichneumonidae > Ophioninae sp. A BG-2022a. Next base: position 4,287 of record JAPYZI010006102.1, on the reverse strand, counting down.
AATCTGCGTCATCAATGAGGATTCCTTCGTTTTCAGATGTAGCTTCATTGTCGTGTCTTTTTACCAAACTCGTGGCAGCAGATGCATCAATCTTGACGTTCATCATTTCTTCGTCCAAAGCTTTCTTGTCGTCATTGATATCTTCCTCGTATCTAGAAATATTCTCGTCTTCGGTATTCCTTCCAACGAAATCATTGAAATGTTGATTTTTCTTTTTTGGCAAATTGGGTGTTCCGTAGTTATCAATTGTTGCATCAACCAGTTCTCGTTGAACTTTTCCGTTCGTTGATGATTCTTCATTTCCCTGATGATTAACTTTTTGGTAATTAAATTCTGGAAGTTCCAGGTCACGTTTTGGTCTTTTAAAAGCTGGTTGTTTAGGGTTGTCCACAGTGGGGACCGTTGAGGTCTTTACGCGTTGACGATTCTTCCAACGTTCTCCTAATTTGGACGCACCCAGTCGGGTCAGTGGTTTTTTCAGTCGTGGGTTTCGCGATCCGTCAATTTTGAGGTCACCACGGTTGTTGGAAAGTTTTGCGGTTCTCGTCACCCTACAATCGCAATCTTTCAAATTGTTGTCGTCTTGGAAAATCATTTCACGATTGAGAACGCTTTCGATTATTTGATTGGGTGATCTTTTTGTTCTTTTGGGGATGTGTCTTTTCGTTGTTTCTCTTCTAGCGTCGTAATTAGCTATAGCTTGTTCCTCCATTGATGAAACGGTCGATTTTCCAAACTTCATAGACCGGAAGTTGGTGTAACGAGAAGATTCATCGTTTGATAATTTCTTGATCGCAGGATTCATCAGCTGAAGCAAAGTCTGACCAATTTTGGAGCTATTGATGATCAACGTTGAAGGCTCTGTGCTTTGATCGTCTTCTTCGTCCAGTTCCTCTCTCGTGTCCTCGTAATATCTAATCAGCTTTTCAATTGCGGATTCCTTGGTTCTTTTGTCTTGAAGGTCATCGTGATGCTGTTCGAGAACAATTTTTTTCACGGTTACATCGTCCGTTTTGAAATCATTGTTTCCATTGTATTGGCTGATCGACTCGGTTTCACCCAGTTCTCTGTATTCCTCCGAGTCTTTTTTGACCCCAGAGTTATCCGCAATCTTGACGTTTTCGAAGAATTCATTGGGTACGTGACTGGACAGTTTGGCGTCGTATTCCATCAGCTGGTCGTCTTTTACAGGTTTTATCATTACTTTTCCAATTCTTCTCGAAGTTTTTGTCATTTTTTTAACTTTTCGATCTTCTTCCTCAATGGCAGTCTTCGTTACGTCACGTGACGTGTTTTCCTCGGAATTACCAACGGTCAAGTGAACGTCACCTTCCGGGAAATTCTTGATCGGCTCGATTTTTTGAAAACCGTAAAAATCATTTTCTCCACTTTCGGTTTGCCAATCTTTGCGATCGTCTCTTCGTCTGTTTCTTCGTCCTTTGGTTTCCTCGATGATTCGACTCAATCTACGATACATTCCCTCTTTTCTGAGCCCAAGTGGATCAACGCCGAATCGTTTATCGGACTCTCTACGATTTCTGGACAAATTGCCATCCTCGATAGCGATCATTGACAACGAAAGGTCGTTCGGGTTACGGGTGACCTTGATTTTCGTATTACTCGAATCAGGTTTTTCCTTCATCGTTTGATAAACAACTGATTCATCATCGATCCTAACGCTGGAATTTTCGAGTTCTTTCGATTCAAGGTCATCCAGAAAAGTGCCATTGGGGTTGTTGTCATGAATTTTGCTGGAAGAGCCTGGAGAATCGTTGATGATACGCCGATCAAAAATGACGACGTCAACGTCATCCGAAGAGTCATTCGCGTCGACAATTTCCGTGACGTCAGTCTTCGGTATCAACTGCCCATCTTCGATGACCTTGACTGTCACTTTGTCCTTGTCAGTCATAGGCATCTTTTCTTCTTCTGACCTTGACTCGACCTTCAATATTTTCCTGAGTTCTTGACTCCCAAGGTCATCAAGGTCATCAAGGTCATCGTTGGTCAATGATGACTTTTTCAGGATGCTGTTTTCACGCTTTCGATGGAACTTTTCGAAATCCTTCAGATCCCTTCGGGTTCCGAAATTTTGATGACGTTTTTCGATTTCCTCGTCGCTATAAATATGATCGCTACGTTTATGGTGTTTCATCGGTTTTGAAGAATGATAATGCTCCTTCTCGGATTCCGGGTCGTCCTCGAAAGACCCCGATGTCGCCGGACGTTTTGACAGTCTATTTAATAATGTTTTTTCAGTTTCGTCGGTTTCGAAAGATCGGCATGATTTTATCTGCAATTGATAACATTGATATTTTGTATTTTTATATTTAATTATTCACAGATATATAAAAAATAATATTAAAATGTTTATCGTGGTATTAAATTATGATTTTTATTGACGTTTTTGGGTTTCGTTGTCGAATCAATGAATATTTGGCGAAAAAAAATAATTTAAATAAAATACATCCCAGCAAATTTCAACTTTAATTATTATTAAAATTATTCATATTCGTTATTTTCAATTTGTATTATTTTTCGATACGTAAAAAATATAAAATTTATATAAAACACTCTCACGAAATAATGAAATCAATTACTTTTGTTTAAATTTTTTTGGTTTTGATCCCTGATATTTAATCAGAAATTAAACCCAAACAAATCCATCATAGAAATTAATAGATTATTCATAAAAAAAGTAAAATTTTGAAAAATTCTTCCTCCCACATAAATTTGTAATTTCACTGACCTTCAAATCTGGAAGAACCCAAAATCCGATTCCTCCCGAAGGGAGTTTCAAAACGACTCCTTTATCGTTGCTGGAGACAGCTGGTTTTATTTCAGGGAGTTCTCGATCGTTCACGAGATTCAGAGGCTCATTGTTCAAAAGAACGGTTCTAAAAAAAAATTTCTTTATATCTTAGAATACTTCGTCGCAAAATGTTATTCGATTTTAAGGGGTTTGGGTTCGTTTGGGTTGAAAATTTTCGTTGTTCATTCAATGAATTTTTGGCGAAAAAAATAATTTCAGAAAAATATACTCACTCGGAAAACATTCGATTTTGAAAATCGTATCCAGGCATCAATATATACCCGTGACTCGTTTTGTTTTTCAAGCCTTTCAAGTTAACAGAAATTTTATTTGGTGCAAGATTTATTCCAAAAATGGTCAAAGAACCTTTTTTGTATTTCGATGATGGTCTTGTGCATTGGCAATAAAAGTTTACGTAACTTTTATCGCCGTTGATTATCCTAGTATCGAGAACTTCACGACCGACCAAATTTTTGTGCAAAACGGAAACCCAATAATCCTATAAATAAATAAACAAAAAAATTTTTGAAAAAAAAAAATAGAATTTTTGGAAGAATTAAATTTTGATTTACGATTTTGTCAGTCTTACAGGAGTTGGTTTAGATAAATCCGAATTTTGAGGTTGTCTCATGATAACGTCAATTCCGAGTTTAGCTGCGTTGCCCAATCGTCTTGTCCATACCAAAGCACCCAAAAATTGATTTTTGAATTCTTCAGGCTTGGATTCGGCTGCATTGATAATAATCGTATTATTTAATTTATTATTCAATCAAATATCAGATAATTCACTAATTTTGTTTATGGGATAAGGATAGAACAAATTTTCATTTCGTCTCACCGAGCCAAAGAAGTTTTTTCAAAATGGGACGACCAACGGATTTATAAAGACTGTCCCTTTCGATCTCCAGATTATCGTGTTCCATAAACAAACCGTTATTATTGAAACTCACGCCAGACAAGTTTCTGCAATTTTAAATAATTTTTTCGAACTCTTACACAGTGTCGAATTATATGTAAATTTATAAATGTATTAATAATTATAATAAATAAAATGAATTAAATTATTTAGTAATATAATATAATGTATATATATATATATATATATATATATATATATATATATATATATATATAATGTATTAGATATAATAACAATAAATTATTATTAAATTCAATTACAACGAATTATTGTACGATTTCATAATAATTAAATTAAATTATTTAATATATTTAACGTTTTCAAATTTATAACTAATTATTTATGATTTAAAAAAAATAATAATCAATAATTCATAACAAATTTGTAAGTAGCATTAAATGGAATAAAAATTCCGTTTCAATGTTTTCAAACGACGAAGATAAAAAGTTGCTGGCTAAATTATCGATCGTAGTTTTATTATTTACGATAAAAATGGCGAAAAAAAAATGAGAAATTAACGTTTTCAAATTTATAAATAATTATTTATGATTAAAAA
>JAPYZI010006101.1:0-10531 GCA_030523105.1 Ophioninae sp. A BG-2022a | reverse complement strand
CTGCGGCGGGTGGGTTTTGCCCGGCGGCCGCGGGGGCGGGGGGGGGGGGGGGGGGGGGGAGGGGCAGGTGCCCTCTCTTCTCAAACTCGCGCGCGTCGTTCTCTCGGTGCGGTCGGTGCGCGCGCACGCCCGCGTCTCCCTACCGTGCGGAAAAAGACCGAGCGAGCGAGAACGACAAAGGAAAAGAAAAGAGTACGCGCGAGCCGAGGGGGGGGGATAGAACGGTGCGCCTCGCACCGCGCTAACCGCGCGCGATTACACGGCCGACTCGATTACACAGGGTGTACCGTCGATTCAACGTCCAGCGGCGAGCGAGGTGGGGATTTTCGAGACACGCGTTTCGGAAAAACGTTCAATCGTTTCGAAAGAGTCGAGCGACGCGATCGCCCGTTTCTCCCCGGTGGAAATTTCCAAGGTCGTTCCGAGCTCAACCGTGCGAGGCGATACTCGCGGCGTTCTCTTGGAAAATGTTTCCCTCGGGAGGCCTCGCCGCCGCGTTCGCTCGTGTACCCGTACAAGCCGACGCTGGACGACGAACGGTCGTCCGAGATACTCTGTTCGCGACGTCCATCGCCTCTGTACTAATCGGCGCTTGCCGGGGAAGCACACGGGCCGTTTCGTTTCAACGGCTCGCGTCGATCCGTCTTCGAGACGCGTCTTTTTCTCCATCACCGAGCGTACGACTCGTTCGATCGATCGATCGATCGAGTCGAGTCGCGGGCGCGGAACGGAGGCCGGAGATGATCCCCCGTAGGAAAGTAAGAGGGAGAGAGGAGCGCGGCGGAGGCGGGGAGCGAGCCGTATCCGCCGGAAACGACGCGGCGAACTTGGAAATCTCCGGTAGCGCGTCTCGAATCGATGTCGAGGACGGGGCGGGTTTTCGCGCCCGCGAAATTCAAACTCGAGAAACGGATACTTTCGGGAATACCTGTCGCACGAACGTTCTCACTCGCGAGAAGTATTCGAGCCGTAACGTTCGGTCGTTCGTCGGGTCCGGAAGCGTCGCGGATGCGTCGGGAGCTTTCGAAAAAAGCGGCTCTCGCCCGATTCTAACGCGCGCGTGCAATTTTTGCGAAATTTCCAGGAGACTTGGGCGATCGATCGATCGGTTCGAGCCCGGCGAAGCATGCCCTCGAAGAAGCGATACAACCTCGTGCACAACGACGAGTACGATACGCGAATACCCCTTCACAGCGAGGAGGCCTTTCATCGCGGAATCGTCTTTCACGCCAAGGTACGCGCGCGCGCGCGCGCGCGCACGCACGCACGACCAACGTCGCTCCGTTTCGAAAAAAACGAACCGACGCGCGGAGCCCGACGGCGGGCCCTTCGAATTTCAATAATATTGTCAAAAAATCCGTAAGCCCGTCGAAGCTCGAAGCTCGTCGCGCGTGTTCGGTCGCTTGCACCTTTGTTCGAACGGATTCGTCGGATGGCGCGTTGCGATCGGAAGGATTCCGTTCTCCCGCGTCGAACGTTCGCTCGAGGAGAGGGAGCGAGAGAGAGAACGACCGGGAGGAAGTACCGCGCGGAGAACAATAACAAAGGAACTGGCGCGAAAGTGACGTCGTTGACGCTGACGTCGACGCACCGCGCGGATATTTCTGTATTTTCCGCGTTTCCCCACCGGCCGCGGGTCCTCGTGACGTCGTTGCGCACGTGTTTATTTCGGTAGAGCGGATCGTGGCGGCGGGTTTCGTCTCGCGCTCTCTCGATTCTTTCGCCCGTACTCCGCACCGCTCGACGATCCTTTCGTCCGGAAGTCGTCGGCAGCTTCGAGACGAGACGCGGATACTCGACTCGGATCGGGGGAACCGAGGGAGGGAGGGAGAGAGCCGCGCCCCCGGGGGGGAAGGATGTTCCCCCTTTTGCCCTTCCGCTCCGCCCCCCCCCCCCCCCCCCCCCCCGGTCCGAGCGTTCTTCCCGGTCTTGGAATTCGCTCCGCGGAGAAACGAAACGATCGTTCCGTCGAGCCGAATCGATTCGCGCGCCTCTCGTCCGCCTCCCGTTTTCCTCTCTCTCTCTCTCTCTCTCTCGGTCGTTTCCTTTCGAGAGAAGAGGAGGGAGAGCCTCCGGAAGAAGCGAGACGATCCGTCGAGCCGACTCCTCCGTCACGGGACGCGTACTCGTTGAGTTCTATTCTCGATCGAGCGTTACGAACGCACGAGAGTTTCGTCCTCTCTCTCGCTCTCCTCCCTCGAGTCGCCCGAGTCCGATCGCGCGGGAGATGATTCGAGTCGTACTCGTCCGAGGCTGGGATCCCTCTCGCGAGAACGGTATCGGACTCGACGATTCTCTCGTTAAGAATCGTTGAGAATCGGGCAACGTTCCTTCGACTCGACGAGTGGCCGTCGCGCGAGAAGAAACAGCGAAAGAGGTACGAAGGACTCGGGTAGCGGCGTCCCCGGATGTCTCTCCGAATAATCGGCGAGCGCGTTCCCGGGATTCGACGAAGAATCGATCCACGCGTCCCGGTGGTCCTCTCTCGTCTCCTTTCGTTATCCTCGCTCCTCTCTTCTCGAGACGCGCGAGACGCGCGTACCCGGCGCCCCTCGTCGAATCGATCGATTCTACGAAATATAATTACACAAACGCGAAAGGAACGTCGGACAACGATGGTAAATACGAGCTTTCGCTCGCTCGCTCGCTCGCTCGCTCTCTCGAACGTTCGAGATCTCAACGCGAAACGTTTCAACAGTTCATCGGGTCCATGGACGTGCCTCGGCCAACCAGCAGAGTCGAGATCGTGGCGGCGATGCGGAGGATTCGAGTGAGTTGCCTCGACTCTCGCGTTTATCGACGAATCGTCCGAAACATCGTTGACGCGCGTTCGTCGTTACCAACGAGAGTCGTACCGTTTTTTTTTCTCGCAGTACGAATTCAAGGCCAAAGGCATCAAGAAGAAGAAAGTGACGCTGGAAGTTTCGGTGGACGGGTTGAAAGTCAGCCTGCGGAAAAAGAAGGTAAGAACGATGCGAACGAAGGCTGCGAGAGGCGCGGAACGACCTTTGGATGTTTCAAATCAGCCTTTGTTCCATTGCGACGCATCGCAGAGGAAGCAGCGGTGGATCGACGAGAACAAAGCTTTTCAGATGCATTATCCGATTTACAGGTAATTACAAGAAAAACCGCGAGATCCGAAAAGATCGAAAGAATCAAGCGGGGAAAGAAAGAGGGAAGAGAAACGCCGAATCGGGCGTAACGTTTCTCGACGACTCCGGAACTCTACGATCGAAGCGTCCCCCGTCCGACCCGTCGCGGTCCGCTCGGGTCCGAAAGACGGACCCGACCGACTTTCGACGTTGCCCGTTTGCCGATCAAAGATCGAGAGTTTGCGCGCGATTGACCCACGGCGCGCTCGAGTCCGAGAAACATCGACGCCTCGAGTCGCGGGCCGATCTCCGGCTCGGTCCCCTCCGAATTCGAAATTTGGGTATCTCGCGTTCGTTGCCGCGACGACGCGACGAGCGCGGTCGTTGCGAAATTTTTTGATCCGCGAGAACGGTCGGCGCCGGAAAAACCGAATCGTGAGATGGAAAGTTGAAAAGAAAACGGGAGAAACCGCGACGCGACGAGTTTCCCGAAACAACCGAGATACAAAAGACAAACGTTATCTAACGATGTTCGTTCGATCTCTGATTGCAGGATATTCTACGTCTCTCACGACAGCCACGACCTCAAGATTTTCAGTTACATAGCCCGCGACGGTAACAGCGACTCGTTCAAGTGCAACGTCTTCAAATCTAGCAAAAAGGTGACGAGAGATCCGTTCGCTGTCTTTTTTCGCGTATCGCCTCGGGACGGGCGTTCTCCCTCTCCGTTCTCGCGGAGCTCGACGGCGCGCGGCCGCGCCGGTTTCCTCGTACGCGCGAGCTCTTTCCGTTTACCGCTGCCGCGAGCCACCCCGTCGCGTCGAACTTTCGAGACGCCTCTCTATAAATAAACGACTCGCGCTCTCCGCTACGGACCGAACCGACGACGAACCGATTCTTTCGCGGGCGCCGGGTAAACGAGCCTTCGCCGAGATCGAGACGCGCGCCCGACGCACCGTCTCCTCGATCCTCCCGAACAAATCTAACGAGAGAGTACGTTCGTCGGCCCCTCCTCGTACCCTTCGGAAGGGCCGGAGGACCCCGTCGGACCCCGTCCTCGGCCGGACCGTCCGAAGCTTTCCCGAGTTATTAATACGGATTTAACGATCCGGCCGAGTCTCGAAATTTACGGGCGCGCGTCTCTCCCCGTCCGGTTATCGGCGGGGAAAGAGCGTTCGCGCCGTCACGCGGAGATGAAACTCGAGGATTCGGAGGCTGCGTTCGCGTCGGGTGGAGCCGAGCTCGCCAAAAGTTCGGCTCTTCCCTCTCGGCCTCTGGCCCGTCCTTCCTTCTTTCCGTCTCGTTCTCCTCGCCCGTGACGAAAATTCAATCGTCCGGCGCGAGTTTTTCGAGGCGAGCGCGAGAGCGGAGCGGTCGACTCGGCGAGGTACGCGGGAATCGGACGGAGAGAGAGAGAGAGAGAGAGAGAGGAACGGGAGGGGACGGAAGTATCGCGGAACCACGGATACTTCCCACCGAGCCGAGTTATTAAAATAGCTCCCGTAGTCCGCGCGTCCGCGATTCCCGCTCCTCGCTAGTCTCCCGGTTATGTTCGCTCCGGCAAGATCGCCGTCTCTTCCGGACGACTCGGCCGACGCGATCGACGCGAGGAGTCGGGGCTCTCCGCGAAACTCGTCCAAGTTTCCACTCTCGATTCGGTCCCGCGAGTCCCGTTGCCTCCCGCATTTTTGAACAACGGGCGAAAAGACTCGCGAAAGAGCGAGACCCGGGGAGAGCGCGCGCGCGGGACGGTTTTCCAGATCGAACGATCGTCCGCGGAGAAGAGGCGTCTCGCGAGCAGACATGCCCAAGAGCGCAGGATCGCGGATAGCGTCCGGGTCGGCCGAATTCTCGCTCGGGCGCGAGAAACGCGGGAGCCCCTCGACGCCGGGCGAGGCGACGAACCCCGCTCTTCGGGAAAAGTCAGCGACGAGGCCGCGAAAAAAATTGTCGTTCAAAGAACCCGAGATACTCGGTCATCCGATGAGCGAGAGACGCTCGTTTCGTTCGTCGAGGTGGTCCGAGTCTCGGGCGGAAGCGGCGGCGTCGTCGTCGTCGTCGTCGGCGTCGTCGTCGTCCTCGTCGTCCTCGTCGTCGTCGTCGTCGTCGTCGTCGGACTCGAGCCGCCTTCGGGAAACTTCACGCGAGGAGGATACCGGTGACCTCGATGAGCTCGAGGTACCTACGGAAGAGGGACTGGAAAGATACGCGAGACGGAGAACAAAAATAGAGCCGAACGAGGGGAGACGGATTTCTTCGAGACTTCTTCCCTCCCCCCCAGCCCACCCTCCCCTCCCTCGTTCGCGTCGGCGAGAACGAAGAGACGAGGAGAACGTCGCGAGAGGCGCGCTCGGCTCGTACCTTATGGCTTTTTTGTCGGTCCTCTCCAGAGCCAAGCGATGAGGGTCGTCAGAACGGTCGGCCAAGCCTTCGAGGTCTGTCACAAATTGAGCCTTACCTCGGCCCTCGAGGAGCAGGAGGTCGAAAAGGAGAGAGCGCGGGTGCGAGGCGTCGAGGATCATCCGCGTCGCAGCGACGACCGCGACGATCGGGACGAGCTCCCGAACGAGCGCCGACTCGGACAACCGAGATCGCCCTCTCCGAACTTTCGCAAAGGTACGCGAGCTCCGCCTCTCCCTTTTCCCCGGAATCGTTGAAATTTCCGTAAACGGTGGCGCGCTCCCGTTCCCGCGACTCGCCCTAAAATTTGGAGCGTCGAGGAAACCGCCTCCGAGACGGAAACCGTTTCGCGAACCGAACAACGCCCGAACGATCCTTTCGCGGATAAAGTTTAACGGTTCGTCAAAAATTCTCTAGACGCGTCGTCGTTCGAAGACGGGAACGAAGCGCGGGAGCGTTCGTCCGTCCGGGCAGTCCCGCGTGCCACGAGGACCCCCCACGGCTCGTCGACGTCGCCGATCCGGCGATCGCCCACGGTAAACGCGGCGAGCGAGCATCGTCTCGACTCGGGAGAAATATCGCGGATACGGGGTCTCTCGAGCGAACGCATCTTCGACGCGATCGAAGATGCGTTCGCTCGAGATCGGGAGGGGGACAACGGGATCGTTTCGAACGGGCGTGCTTCTTCTCGGCAGGGTACGGCGGCGTCCGAACGCGGCGGGGATCACCCGGTCCTCGACGGTGGGGAGACGACGGCTCTCAGGCTCGAGATAAAATTGCTGCGCGAGAGGCTCGAGCAGCAGAGTCAACAGACGCGAGCCGCTCTCGCGCGCGCGAGACTCCTGCAGGAACAACTCGCCGCGGAAACGGCTGCCCGGCTCGAGGCCCAGGTACCTCCGTGTTTTTCCATTGTTCGCTCGTTTCGTCCTTCCCTCCGATAACCATCCCCGATTAAAAGGAATCGTTACCGCCGAGTTATTCCCGAAGTAAACTCGAACCCCGATCGATCGACGAGTCCCGATCGACGAGTCCCGATCGACGATCGAAAGAGCGTCGAGGGAGATTCGCGGAGCTCCACCGGCGGTGGAGCCAAAAGCGCCCCCCGAACGCGGCGAATCGGAGTTCGAGCCCTTCTCTTGACACTTTTCTCGTTTTGGGTCGCCCGGCCGAAACCAGACGAGGACCCACCAATCGCTGATACGGAACAAGGAGCTTCTGGAGCACATAGGCGCGCTCGTGAGCCACCTGCGGGACCAGGAGCACGGCGGGTCCCTCGCTGGACGCGCGGCCGCCCCCCCCGCGAGTCCGCGCTCCCAGGGATCCGGAGGAGCCGATCCGAGCGGGGCGACGACGCCACCGGCGACGACCCCACCGATCTCCGACCTCTCGAGCCTCGGCCAGGTAACCCTCTACCGCGCGACGCGGTGATAAACGCGCGAGGCGGCCCCCCGCCCCCAACCGTATCTCCCCCGAGTCGCCGCGCGGACCGACGGGCCACCGGCGAGACGCGAACGAACGACACCCCCGACCCCTGCGAACCCCCCGCCCGGCTCGTATTTTTATTCTTCGTGTCTTATTTTTGTACCTTTTGTACCTCGAGACTAACGATCGGCGAGCGTGCGCTACGACTCTCGCTGAGGAACGAAGACGAGAGGAGAGAACGAAATAAAAGGAAGGAGCGATAAAAGGAGCGCGCTTCGCGAGCGGCGCGCGGCCGTCGTTGCTCTCGTCGTTGCACCCGCCTCTTTTTTTTTCGTTCCGTTTCTTCGTTGAAATTGGTTCGACCGTGATTCGGAGCTTCCGTCTCGCGTGGGTGCGCGTGCGCGCCAACGCCCCGAGTGCGTTAACGATTGATCCAGGAATGCCGCGGTAGCGCGCGCCGCGTCTCGCCGACCGGAGATCGCGTACGCGAATGAAAATAAACGCGAAACGGAGAAAAGAAAAAGAAAAAGCGAGTCACCGGTAGCGCGCGTCTCTCCTTGCCCGACAGGTCTTGGCCAGGGACGTTGGACCTTGGACGGCGAACGAACGCTAGAGGTAACGTCTCGTCACTGTTGAATATTCGTCACTCGCCTGTTCTCGTACACGCCGCACCACCCCCCGCCTTATTCCCCGTCCCTCCCGCGAATCGTGCTTCTCACCGATCGCACCCAACCCCGCTACAATCGTGCTCGTTTCTTTGGTTCGGGGACACGGGACAGTCCCGGGGAATGACTCCCGGACGGAGCTCACCGTGGGAATTCGAGCCGCCGCTCTTCGCTTCGCCCTTCCCGTGTGCCGCCGCCTGTCCGACCGACGAGGCCCTTTCTTCGGATGTACTCGACGGCGCGGGGGTTCTCGAGAGCCCCGCCGATCACTCGCGCTTTCGGGCCCGGTTGCTCGAGCGTCTCGAAAACCTGAGTTCCCGCGCCTCGGCGGTACCGAGCTTTCCGCTCTCGCGGACCAGTCACGCCCCGTTCGCCGTGAGTTTCTCTCTCTCTCTCTCTCTCGTTACCCCGTAATCATTGCTCGTTTTATTTGTGCATTGTGCGTTGTTTTGTTTCGAAAATTGTTCAATCGCGAAGGAAACGCTTCAAAATTGAATACATCGATTTTGTTGAAACGTTCGAACGGATGTAAATGAGCGGAAGGTCGGAAGCGGGCCGATCAGTCGCGCAAATTTAACGGCTTCCCGAATCCGCGTTGTACGACGCGCGGCGCGACCTTGTCGGGCGACTCGAATTTTCGAGCGTGAAACGGACGTTTCTCGCCGTCTCCCGTTCGTTCCGCGGAAACGAAAGTTCCAACCGAAAAATCAAAAGAGTGCCTAAAAAATGGAGTTTCGGTTAAACCTCCGTGGAGTCGTTCGATCAGAAGCGTCGATGATATTTCAGAATTTGGACGCGACGGCGTCCCCGGGAGGATCGTCGCCGCGGGTCAACGATCGCGCCTCGTCGCCACCGGTCGTGTCGCGCGAGACGTCGTCGGGCCACGGCGCCGGTCTCGCCGAGAGTCCGGAGAGTCTCGCGGAGACGGACGCTGCCGCCTTTATCAAACCCTTGCCCTGTTCGATCGCCGAATCCAAAAGTTATCCGCTCCACGCGCCGTCCGTCCTCGAGAGTACCGCCGCGGCTTCCGGCCCGAGCAACGAATCAACGGTGGATCATCACCGGCGGCCGATGCCGCGGCACCACCGCCAACGACCGAGTCGAGCGAGTAACCGCCAAGAGGCCGCCGAGTCCGAGAACGCGCGATCTTCGAGCCCGCCGGGGGATTTCGAGAGCGACGAGACGCGCCGAGGAGGCGCTCCGAGGCTCAACAGTAGTTTCCCGAGCGTACCGGGATCACCGGGTCCTCCACCCTCGAGGACGACGAGCGCGCGGTTGCCACCTCGGAGCGATCTCACCCGCCTGGTCCAACGAACCGCCTGGGCAAGGCGCACCACCGAGTAGCCAAAGAATGTTCTCTCCCGAGTCGAAAACCTTTTCTCGTTCTCGTCTTCTTCTTCTTCTTCTTCTTCTTCCGAGGCCGATCGCTCGATCGCGTTACCGCCGAGAGGCCGAACGTCCGAACCAAGTTCCTCGTTCAATGTCCGTAAGGATTGACGCGACGAAACGAAAACGAGCGTCCGGGCGACGCGTCGCCGCTCGGTTCGAGGATCCGATAAAAACCTAGTCGGGCATCGCCCGGAGGAAATCGCGACGACGCTCCGGCGTTGTTTTCTCGTCGGGGCGAGAGCCGCGCCCGATTCGATCGGTCCTCGCTGGTATTTCTCCGATTACTCGTCACGGAACGTGTACTCTCGTCGAAATAAACTTCTATTTGCGTTAACAAAATGTGTGGCTCGTTTGTAAAAAGAATCCTCGTTGAGGCCGTTACGCGCGTTACGACGGCTCTGGCCATCGGCGACTGTAACTTCCTTCGATGCTTCCTTGATCCGTTGACGCGCCTTGTCACCGTGTCGGGCCAAAAGACGGCCGTCTCCCGCGACGCCGAAACCTTGCCGACGGAAATTTAATACTTCTTGTACGTTAATATTTATATGTTTATCGACACTTGTACGTATATTATTTATTAAGGGAATGACGAACACGTTCCTAGCCACATCGAAATTTCAAAATCTAATTTCTCCCGCACTGTTCAACCGCTTTGCATGAAATTTATCGTGTATAAGCGGGAAGCTTGCTCTAAGAGAAACACGCTCGGCGTTTACCGAAATTTTGAAAATAATTGTACAGGTTGTGGTTACCATGGGAGCAATTGCGAGCTACGATCCATCGTGACGCGCTTTAACGTATTTCCCGAGCATAAGCCTCTCGAGCGGTCAAAAGCACACATTTTGAGCCTTGTTTCGTCTATTTTGATGAGGAAATAGCGGAGAAACTCGTTTTCGAAATTTTTCACACAAATGTACCACCAGAGCTCAAAATCTTATCGGCCATCAAGAAAATTCGGTTAAACGATTTTCTCACTGGCGGCGCAGCGGCTCGCGTTCTCCGTTCTTACCGACCGCGCTTGCATCGTTCCGAAAAATCAATATACTTTTTCATTTGGCACTTGTCACTTGTTCACCGCGCTAATTCGTAACGTCCGTCGCTACGACAGCTACCGTTATCCGCAGCAGGCAAAAATGTCCAAAAAGTATTCTAGAATGGGTTTTTCGCATTTTCCCGGTCTAATTTTGCACTTTCGGCAAAAACTCGGGCAGATTCGTAATCAGCGGAAAAATTCCGATCAAATACATCCTTCTAAAAGGTTAAAAGTGGGAAAAAAATTTTTTCGTCTTCCCCCGGCCACTTTGCCAGAATCTTGAAAATCACGGAATTTCAAAGGGTGGTAGAGCGAGCTTCGTATATGCAATGGACTTTCGTTTGGTGGGTTTGGAAAAGGTTTTTGCCTAACTTAGATAATGGCGTTGGATTCGTATCGATATCTCAAATAGTTTGCCCGGAAAATCCACATGAAAAATCGCTAAAAAAAACGCAAAGGGGTATGTATGGAAAAATTTGCAAAAATCGATGGTCCGACTTTGAAATTCTGCCAAAAATCAAAAAATCATG
>JAPYZI010006100.1:0-14989 GCA_030523105.1 Ophioninae sp. A BG-2022a | reverse complement strand
AGATATTCGAGCTTGAGATATTCGAGCTTGAGATATTCGAGCTTGAGATATTCGAGCTTGAGATATTCGAGCTTGAGATATTCGAGCTTGAGATATTCGCGCTCGAGATATTCGAGCTCGAGATATTCGAGCTCGAGATATTCGAGCTTGAGATCATTCAAGCTTGAGATATTCAAGCTTGAGATATTCGAGCTTGAGATCATTCAAGCTTGAGATAATGTCCAATGGAAATCCGATGATGCAGCTATTCCTAAATTCCCATGGTTTGAGAAAAAATAAGATGTAAGGTTCGTCTTGAATTATCTGAAGCTTCAACTTGAGATATTTAAGCTTTAGATAATTCAAACTTCAGATAATCCCCAACAGGAACCAGATGATGAGGCTGTTCCCCACAAATAAAGATGAACGTATCGTCTTGAATTATTTTAAGCCTGAACTAGAGATATTCAAGTTTCAGATAATTCAAGCTTGAGATAATATCCAATGGAAACCAGGTGACGAGGAATAGTCCCAAATTTTCAAAAATCACTTTGCACATGTGTCTGTGACAAATGAACCGCAAAAAAAAAAACTGATTCATCCTAATGAGCCTCTCGATCATGTTTGTATTTTCCAGCTTGATGACATTTACAGTCGAAACGAATAATAATCGTGAAACAAAAAGGGGGTCAAAAAAAAGCTGCGAAATTTCGATGAATTCGCGAGTGTTCGTTCCTGTTCTCGAACGACGACGAAAAAAGAGCAATGACGAGCGGAAGTGAAGTCGGGGGGGAAGAGAGGTGATGGAAATTGTTGGGAATTATTATTCGAAATATGAACAAAAAGGGAGGGGGGCGAACGAGGGTTTTGAGATGGTCGGTTTTCCAGTATTTTTGGCTGTTGGGGGTTACGACACCCTCTTCCACCCCCTCCCGCAATCCTCGCTCAACGGAAAAGAGAACAATAAAAAAACCTGCCTCCCCCCTCCCCCTCCGCCCATTCCCGTCTCGCCACTGACGTAAAAAGAGGCACGATCAATTGTTTCGGAGTTTTGTTGGCGAATTTGCATGGCCGGGCTTGCAGCCATACCGAAAATGCATTCTACAATTGTCCGGACGCTTTTATTTATTAATACATCGTGGCTGGGAATCGATGAAGTCTGACTCCGGTGGTTCAAACTCGTATTCAACTGCACTGCATCGCGGTGCAATCAATTTGGGCCCTGATCAAACGCCACCTCATTACCCTCGTACATATTCAAAAATTTTACTTGTTCGTTACACGCCCACCCCACCCCACCCACCCCCGTCATACCGATTCTTTTGGATGCTTAGCCCAACGAAAATCGTGAAATTGTTTATAGATCGCTGATTCTTCTTCGTATCCAGTCGAGTTGGAATTTACGATTACCGAGGGATGTCCTATGAAAATAATGTTTTTTTTTTACTTTCAATTTTATTTTAATTACGTTTTCTTTTTTAAATGACATTTTATTTTTTTAATTTCGTTTTAATTTTTAAATTACGTTTTATTTTTTAAATTACTTTTTATTTGTTTTAAATGACGTTTTATTTTTCGAAATTTTCATTTCTTTTTTATGACGTTTTATTTTTATTTTATGTTGATTTCTTTTCAAATTACCTATCATTTTTATTCAATGTTCTCAATTACGCTTTAATTTTCATTTTTTCGACGTTTTACAGTTGGTGTTATCTCCGTCAGCAAAGCTGATTTTCGTTGTTTCCTAAACAAATCCAAACCCAAACCCAAAACAAACTCCAACAAATCCAAACCCGACCAAACCCAAACCCAAAAAAGCTCATTTTCGTTCTTTCCCACATATCTCGCCGTACGTAGTCGCTAAAATCACTATGAAAATTGCAGTCGCCCAAATCTGATGATAAAAATTTCTCGAATCTGATAATCCATTCCCCATCTACCCAATAGTGACAACTCGTGCGAATTTCATGTTGGTTCCGTTCTCATTCTCTCCGTTTCTTCAGCTACCTCCCCCCCCCCCCCCCCCCCCCCCCCTTTTTTTCCTTTTTTTTTTTTTTTTTTTTTTCAATGAAGAGGAGACGCGAACTTTTTGCGGTTGAATGACAGAGGGAAGCTGCTCAACCGGCGTGGTTGATGGTTTATTTCGGATCGTTTAGTGGCGTGATTCTTCGCGAGGTCCAATGAAAAACGAAAACGTACCTTAAACGAACGAGACGTTTGCGAGAGTGTTCTTTCTACCTCTATTTCTCTCTCTCTCTCTCCCTCTCTTTCTGAATTACAGCATTGCACAGGATCATCCGAGATCTATTCACGATGCTCTCGTTTTCTCCCCCTCCCCCGCTCCTCTCGCTCCGGCTCCTTGTGTTTCTCCATTGTAGATAGATATATGCGAGTCCCTCAGGATGCGAGACAAAAGCCACGATCAACCAGGACCTACCCCCCTGCCCCACCTCGGCTTTCGCATTCAGCCCTTAAAGTACACCGAACTTTAAGGCTATTTTGGGCCCTCTCGGGCCTGATAATTCGTTTGCTATCGAGACACCAGGATTCTTCAAGGACCGTCCTCGAAGTCGAGGACTCTGTTGTTTCTCGTGGCTTTTGTGTCCTCTCGACAGATCCGACTTCCGGTCCCGACCTAGACGCCCGCGCGATCTCAATGGGATGATATGCTCCATTGAAATAAATAGGGCGGTTTGCCTCCCCCCCTCCTCTTCTCTCCCCTCCACTACTCCCAATGAATCAACGTTTACACATGTACATATATATATATATATATATATATATATATATATATGTGTGTATGAATTTGGGTGTAATGAAGACGGCCAGCCAACATCATATTCCCATTCGCGGATACACGAGACATCAATCTCGACCGGTGAATGCGAACTGACGCGATTGTTCTTGATCGGGCACGATTCTCATACCCATCCCCTCGTATTATCACGTTACATTATCTCACAACTCGATGTCTTTTTCTTTTCGTTCTTCTTTTGGTTTTTCTTTTCTTTTCTTTTTTTTTTTTTTTTTTTTTTGAGGAAGATCTCATCAACTCGCCAAGATCGGGATCCTCTTTTGGGCAACTTGCATCCGGTGCTCGATTGGGATTCTGGAGTTCTGTATTTTTTTTTTTTTTTTTTTTACTTGGACCAGCGATGATGGAGAAAGGAGAGAAATATGAGATAGTGGGTAGAGGTTGGGACGAATGAATTTCGTTTTGTAGCGGAGAGTCCTATATTTTTGAATGTTTGGTTTTTGAATTTTTATTTTGTTTTTTTTTTTTGGATTTTAATTATTTCAATTTGATTGTTCATTAATTTTATTTCATTTTTTTGTTATTACTATTTTATAGTTTATTATTTTTGCTTCAGTTTCGGTTTATATTGTTTAATGTTTTGTTGAGCTTGATTTTTATTCCATTTTTATGCAGTTTTAATTATTTTAATATTTGTTATGTTATTACATATACTTAAAAAAAAAATGTTATATTTGTTTTTATGTGAAATAAAAAATGTTCTCCTCCAGTTTTGGGTTATGGATTGTCAATGCAATTTTTTGCACGATTTTTGAAAGCGTTTCTTCGAACTCATAAAAATAAAACGTGCTGAAAAATGAAATATAACAAAAATATGGTTTTATCGAATATAATAAAAGATGAAAATAATTATCGTTACGTTTCAACTCGAACCGTTCGTAAAATACCATAGCAAATAATAATTAAATATATATGCATATATATATATATATATATATATATATATATATATATATATATATATTCGTTGCATTCGAATTTCAATGGCATTGAATTTCCCATATGACAAGGCAATATTGAACCGCGGTCTCTGTTCTCTCCTACATCCCCTTCGGACTCGATCGGACCTTAAGGATGCATATATGCAGGCCTCATTGTATTTCTCGACTTCGAGCTATAGAGAGTCAAGCGTTAACGGATTTTGTCTTACACATTACGAAATCTTTAACGTACGTGGATTGGGTGATGGTGTACTTACGCAGGTCAAAATGTACGTGTGTTGGGTTTTTGAAGTACTCGCGTTCGTCGAGTCGAGGCTCGAGGGTTCGCTCGGATGAAGAGCGAGCCACAAAACCTTTATTTGCCAAAGTCTTCCAATTTTCTGTTGTTCGTAGACTTTATCGTTGTGAAAACTCACCCAGCCATCAATTGCAAAATCGTCATGTAAATGTATACACGGTTGTATTTCTGTATGGGCATAGATTTTTTTTAACAACATTTTTTTGAGATTTAATTTTGCTTACATATTTTATTTGATTTATTTTTGTTTTATTTATTTATTACGGTATTGATGAATCATTTATTTTTATTTTATTTATTTTTTATAATATTAATTGATTGTTGATTTTAAATTTTATTCACTTAGACAGTAATAAATACTCATAATGCGTTGTCACTGCCAAATTTTTCATGGCTTAAAAAAATGCCATAATATTGAATTATCTCGAAAAAGAATTCATTTTTATTGAGCTTATTTTAAACAATTTATATTTTTTGCCACCTCGGATAAATTATTGATGAAACTTAATAAATATAAAATAACCGCAAAAACATCGATATCTACAAAAATATTACAGCTCCATATGTGCACGAACTACGTACGAAAATAATATTGAAAATTGTCACTTGCCCTATTGAGTATTGTTTAAAAGAGTATTATTTAAAAAAACATTAATTTGTTCAAATGTCTATTTTGTAAAAAAAGTGAATTTTTTTAAACAAAAATACTTTTTGAAAAAAATACTACCCGTGAATATTATTTTTTAAAAAGTGTCAAATTTTTAATGTGTCATTTTGGGTCGTTGGCGGAACGGTTCGCCGCGATTGGCGAAGCGATGATAGTGGTGTGTATAAATTGAACGTCGGGGATCCCTCGCGATGCGCTCGTCGCGTGATAAAGCGGGACTCCCGGGATCACCCGCGAATACCATGCGCGAGGGCGGGACTTGGCCGAAGGAATCACGACGCGAACCCCGACGGATGCGCACTCCAATGACTAGACAAGACAAGTGTGAGTATATACGAATTCCGTGCGAGGGGAAAACCGCGAATGCGCGCTCGCCTCGCTCCGCCTCCGTTTTATCGCGACTTTACGATACGTACGTTCAGTGATATGCGCCTTTTTCAATTTTTTTTTCTCGTATTTTGTGAACATCCAATGTTGCCGGCCAGAGAAAATTGACGATATAAGAGTGCTCGTTGCTACAATATTTTTTCAATGGCAATGCTGAAAATATTTTTCTCAAAAAATCAATTTCTATTGGGTAAAAATATCGATATATCGAAAAACTGAAACACGATCGATAGATCGATACATCGGTTTAATATCGATATGTCGAAGTATCGGTTTAATATCGATATGTCGAAGTATCGATTTATTATCGATATATCAAGGTATCGATTTATCATCGATATATCGAAGCATCGATATATCGATATATCGAGGTATCGATTTATTATCGATATATCGAAGCATCGATTTATCATCGATATATCGAACTACCGATTTATAATCGATACATCGAAATAACGATTTATTATCGATACATCGAAGAATCGATAGCTCACTAATTCAAGAAAAAGTGTCCTAATGTCAGCCTCGAGTTTAATATGCTCCTGGCATTGAAACTCTGCATCCACTCGTGTCACTAATTTTTCCCGATAAGTATGCCGAGCATTTTCCTCCCCTCTGAATGAACAAACGCTTTACCGTCCATTAGTGGATTATGCAGTCTCGTCGTTAAAAACAATGCGTTCACGCGTATCACAAAGCACGCGGAGATAAGACGGAAAAAGTATGAGAAAAGTATCTACTGGATATGATAAATAAATTGAGCGAACGATCGGCACGTTTTTCACGAAGTCTACTCTTTCCGCGCTGTATCACTCGTGAACACGAGATTTTTCTCCGCGCAAAGCTTGATAAACGATAAAACCAAATCTAGAATCGTGCTCGTCGCTGTGTACCGAGAAAAACGGAAATACCGAGAAAACAATGTGCAAATGTTTTTTTATGAAGATCGTAAAAATTCGTAATAATTCAACGATGATATGAAAAATGTAAAAAAAAAAACAAATGTGACGGCCAAAAATGTTAATATTACGTTGGATTTAAAACTAATACAATAATAATGAACAAATGGGATAATAAAATATTTATATATAAATATAATGAAATTAAAAAAATATATTAAAAATAATTGTTTTCAGAAAAAACTAAAACCTTTTTTAAATTCGATATTTCAATTTGGATTCATACAATTATTTTAATTATTTATCTTGTTTTTCCATATACAAATTCGAGACGATTTTCCTTCGACCCCTCGAATTTAAAAACCGGGAAAAAAATATCCCTAAATTCTACAACATTATTTTAAAAAATATATAAGGAGATAAAAAATATATAAAATAAATTGATAGCGATAAATACATATAAAATATATTTTTTTTTATGTTTCCTCAATCTTTTAAATAAATTCTTCGATCATTAAACCCAAACAAACCCAAACGAACGAAGAAAAAAAAAATAGTTCAGCCTCGAAAAAGTTGCAACGAGCTGATCGAGCTGTCAAAAAGGCTCCACATTGGCCTTCGTGGATTTCGATCGATTTTCATCGTCGCCAATTACGAGGAGTGTCAGAAACTTACCGAAGAATCAATTCCCAGTCGTCCGGTCGATAAATCGAGTTCAATGAGACGCGAAACGTCGAAACAACGAAATTGAAAGAGATAAGAATACGAAGTCGTGGTTTGTCAAAAACGGGCGGGAGTGGGGTAAGAGGGTTCGAGAAATTAAAGGGGAATGAAAAGTTGGTCGGGCCAATTCATTTGTCGGTCCATCAAAAATCTGAGACTCGGGCAGCACCTTCGTATCGACATAAAAGTCTCCTCGTCTCACAGATCGTTTTTTATCGAACCTCCGATACCGAATGACACACGCTCTCGCTGGCTTCGCGTTATTTAACGCTCGCGCAATTTTCTCTCCTCATCCGTTTCGGCGGTTCGATCTTGCGCGTAAAAATTCATTTTTATATTTCGCCCTCCCGTCCATCACGGTCATTAAATTATATCGATTAATTATCGCGTCTAACTTGAGTCGTCAATCGATTTTATCGGGTCATTTCAGGGCCTCCGTATGGATTCGCGAAAATATTCGTTGCGCCACATAAAAACGAGACTGCACGGCTGAGAGTGCAAAAAAAAAATAAAACAAATGGTGTAAAAAATAAAAAAAATGTTCAAACGGAGTAAAAAATAAAAAAAATAAGAACCAGAGTCAAAAATAAAAAAAATAAGAACCAGAGTAAAAAAAAAATAAAAACAATTGTATAATAAAAAAAAGCGGAGCAAAAGCTAAAAAAAATGAACGACAAAAACAACGCAGAATCAAACGAGGGACGAAAAAGAAACAATTTCGAAAAAATAAAAATAATATTCGTTGAAAATTAAATTTTCCTATTCCAGCAGAAAAAAAACCGTAAACAAAAAGTCATTACAAGAAGTAATTGAATGATTTCGACCTTCCCAAAAAGTAATTGGGAACCTACAGTATCCCCAGAAAGTCACTATAAGGTAACCGCGTCCCAGAAACTTACCAGGCGGTTGCGACGCTGCTAAAAAGAGATTCGAAGGTTACCGCGTCCCGAAAGGTAACTAGGAAACGCAGTGTATCCCCAAAAATAACTAGAATTCTACAGAGTCATCATAATATACCTAGGAGGTGACTGAGTCACCAAAAACAAACCAGGACCCTACCGAATCCTGAATGAGTAACGCGGACGTTACTATAACGAAAAAAAATAACTGTAAAGTTTCTTTGTCACCAAAACGTCATTGGGAGATAACAAAGTTCCAAGAAAGTCACTGGGATGTCAAAGGGCCACCAAAAAATAACTAGGAGATTACAAAGTTCCAGGAAAATAACTGGAACGTCAAAGAGTCATAGAAAAGTAACTAGGGGATTATTGTATACCCAAAAGCTACGGTTCCTGATACTTTTATAGCAAAAAAAGATATTCCCAAAATAACCAGGAATTCGACTAGTGCTAGGATGATCCGAACAACGTGGATTGTTCAAACGATCGTATCGTCCGTAAAGGGGTCCAAAATAGAAAACAAAAAAAGCGATAACCCAAACAAACTCACCCTGTGTCAGTCTTCTCGCGACCGGTTTCGATCTCATCGCTGCACCTCGAGCGCCGGATAAGCTGACGGTGCAACACTGACAATCCGAATGCCGAGACTCCGAGCCATGCGACCGTTTTCTTATCTTGTCAAAACGTGCACTCTCCGAAGTAAGTCTCGCGAAAACTTTATCAGTACAAAAAAAAACAAAAAAAAACAAAAAACAACTATAAATCGTCACCTCCGAAAAATTCCCTAGACTAAAGAACGGACTTTCCTCGGAACACGTGTTTCGAACTCCCACTCGTAGTTTTTTTGCTCTTACTTTTCAAAATCCCGAACTCTGTCAATTCTGGTCACTTCCGTAAGTCACTTCGTTACAAATTTTTCGATCACTGTCACTGGGCCTCATCAGGATCATACACCAGGATCCTCAGGAACTCGCGTTCATCCTGACGGTCCTGTTTTTTTTTCGTATTTATTTTTTTTTTTTTTTTTTTTTTTTTCGAAGCTTGACAACGCGAGATGACGGGACGGTTAATTGTTCACCGTGTCACAGCGTCGACGGAGCAACCAGGATAACCGTCTTCTCCACCTCAGCGTTCTCCACCTTCGCTCCCTCCCTCCCTCTTTCCCTCTTTATCCCTCTCTTTCTCTCTCTCTCTCTCTCTCTCTCTCTCTCTCTTCACCTCTTTGCCACCCTCGACTCCGCGACACTCGCAACTCCCTCTATCTCACGTTTCCCTCCAACCCGGTCACCCCCTCCCCCCTCTTCTTCTTCTTCCTCCTCCTCCTCCTCCTCCTCCTCCTCCTCCTCCTCCGCTTTCACCTCTCCCTTAAAGCGTCGTACGTGTGAAGGCAGGTTTGTGTGACGGACCCTCTGTACTCCGTAGGTTCGCACAGTCGTCTCGCCTCGACGACGACGACGCGGAAACGACGCGAGGCGTCGGTGGTATCGGCGGTCGTCTCCACAACTACCTCCACCACCATCACCAACCACCACCACCATCACCGGCGAGACCAGCATCAACCACCACCACCACTACTCGCTAAGCTCGGCCTCCCCTTAACGTTAACTCCCCTACCCCCCTCAAAAACCGTAATCGTATACAGTAGTACGAATCTACGTGTTTCCAACCCGCGCCCGCTCCACCTTCTCTTCTTTACTCCTCGTCAAACCTCTCCCACCACTCGCATTTTCATATCCTCCGCTTTATCTTCGTCTTTTCGTTCATTCTCTCACTCTCGCCTCCTCCCTCCTCCCTCCTCACTTCGCTCTTTCTCGATATTCTTCCCTCCGAGAAATATCCTCCCCCCCTCCTTCCTCTTTCCTCCTCTGAAACTCGCTTCATCTTTTCCTCTCTTATTCTCCTTTTTTTCCCTCCCACGTTAAGGCATCCCTCCCCCTTTTCAGTTCTCTGGAAACCTGGCTCTTCTTTGGTACTCCGTTTTTTTTTATATATATATATATATATGTTTTTTTATTCAATTTCACGTTATATTGGAGTCAAATTTTTCGTCGTTTTTTGTTTTCTCGCGATTTTTTTTTTTTGTTATCCCACTTTTTGGCTTTTTCGTAAGGAATGGGTTTCAGGGTTACAGGTGAGGGATTACTCGCAGGACGATTGTTCAGGAGGAGATTGATTTTCATCTTTGAGGATTTTAGTGACGTCTCAAAAGATTTTGTTACTATTCTTGATGGGAGGAAACTTGCTCTGGGCTTAAGAGGGACTGGAAAGTTATCCTGTCACCTAAAAAGTGACTATGAAGACTTTCGAGTCCCCGGAAAGTACGTTTTTAAATTATAATTATTTTGTTTATTTTTTATTTTGTTTGAAATTTACAACAGAAATTTGTAATTTATGTTGGAAATAGAAAATAACAAATTGACAATAATAAGTTCCACATTTTTGTTGGTAATTTCGAATGAAATAAAAAAATAACAAAAAAATGTCAATTTAAAAATGAAATATACTTTTTAAAAATGTACTATGGCGTAATTTTGTACAAAAAAATAAATGCAAATTTCTATACTTGAAATTGATAATAAAGAGTGGTCAGGTGACGTAAATCAGAATTGTCTTGAATTCCAATGTGGAATCTCTGCAGCATCCCTGCTAATTGACGAGCATATTGGAAGGCAGTTAAATTTGAATTTTATTTTGAAAAAATAAAAGGGGGAAGCTTCGACACATGGATTATCAGGTGGGATATCCGGCTAGCCTGATACACTTTTCGAGACACTTTGGTCCATATATATATCGATGAGTTGCGTGGTTCTCGCGATATTGTAGGTCGTCGTCGTAGCAACCCTCCTTCGGTTTCGTTACCTGACTTAGTGGTGGTCACGACCTCGAGACGCCCCCCCCCCAGCCCTCTCTCTCTCTCTCTTTCGTGTACCGGAAAACCGAGTGTGTTTTCTTCGTGTCGGATTCAATTCCCGATATAATCAGAACGTCAGCCTGGCCACGTGTGTCTCGTCCCATTGACGTTACACCTGGCTACTTACACTTTTGCGAGCTAACATATTCGATCCGACGAAATTCCAATGTGCATTCTTGTTTTGTTACTGGTTATATAAAACATTGGTATATACGGTCCATCAAAGTATTTAGGAAATGTTTGAAATCCAAATCAGGGATTTTCGTTTTTGGTTCGTCGATTTTTTTGCCATTTTTATTTTGTTGTGTAGTTAAATTAAATTAAATGAAATCATTTTTTTTAATTAAATTAAATTAAATTAAATTTAATTTAATTTAATTTAATCATTTTTTTAAATTAGATTAAATTAGATTAAATTAAATTAAATTAAATTAAATTAAATTTAATTTAATTTAATCATATTTCATTTAATTTAATGATTTTTTTTTTTTTATTAAATATCGTAAATATAAATTGAAATAAATGAACAAATATCGATGGGTTGTTTGGGTTTATTTGGTTTTCAACCCTGTTGGGTACCCAATATGGTTGATTGTAGCTGCAATCCTGCAATTTTTCAACTTGCTAATGAAGTTTGATATCCCAGGTTACTTTTAAGGTCCTCAATGCTGATGGACTTCGAAGGAAGTCTATAAAACATGGACTCGTGGAATTTGTTCTCGAAGGAGGATGGGAGGAGGATGCGGGTGCCCACAATCGGCCACCGCGTTAACCGGGAAACGGGGAAGCTTGTTCTCTCCCTGGCACATAATCGCGCACCCTTTCGAGCGCAGCTTCAGCTCCGCCCTGAAGCGGAGCTCTTCTCTTCCGCTGGCTCTTCTCTGCTTCTCCCGCAGAGCTTCCTGCGCTTTCCATCACCGTATTCGTACTCGTTCCCACTCGCGAAAATATCAAAACTTTTGTAGGGCCTCCGAATCACTTTTTCGTACCAACCGTTCGATCCTAATTGAAACAATTCCGCTCGAGGAGCCAATTAACTTATTTACCACGGGACTTCCCTCGGATGGACCCGATTCTTTATTTTATTTTATTTTCGTTTATTTTTGTGTGGGTGTATTTTTTTTTTTTTTTTTTACTTCTTTTTCATTGAGCAACGCAAATTACAACGCTCGAGCAATTTTTCACCGTTAAATTGTCTCGCGGACAGCTACGATCGAATTTTTAATTAAAAAAACATTTTTGACTTGCGACTTTTTCGAAAAACTGAACATTACGACGGTTTTCCAATTAACATTCTTTTTTCATTGGATATTGTTAATGGTCACGTAATTTCCTCGAGAAGAAACGCAACAAAAATATTGGAAATTTGTTTTCTCGTTCGACAATATTAAATCGAAAAAAAAATTACAAATGAGCTTTTTCGTATTTGAAAAAAATCCGATTGTAAAGAAATATATAAACTAGTTTTTTTTTTTATTCGAACAAAATTCAATTTAAAAAATGTAGAAACTAGTTTTTTCGTATTCGTAAAATCGAATTGAAATAAAATTAGGTATAAGGTTTTTATTAACGAAAAATCGAATTACAAAAATTTCGTCATCAAGTTTTCGTTTACGAAAAAAAAAAAGAACAAATTTCGTTTTTTCTATTCGATAAAATCAAATCGAAAAAAATAAACAAAAAAACAGTTTTTTCTTTCAAAAACACCGAACCGAAAAAAAAAGAAACAAAAACACCGAAAATAACAAAACAAAACAATTACTTTCGGTCAATACCAATATCCAATTTACAAAAACAGTTCGTTTCCTTGTACCCGATGTCACTTTCCCACGTGACGAAAAATAAAAAAAAGTAATAATAAATATTAAAAAAACCCTGAATCGACGAAAAGTACATTTCTCATTTTCCCTCGTTCGTTTTTGCGTTTGGTCGAGTTGTGTTTTTGAAAATGAAGCCTGTTGTTCGAGATGCCACCACTATTGGTGTCGGGAATGTTGAAAAAGCGTTGTAAAAAGTAATGCTCGAACTGGTTAAACGTTGGCTGAAAATGTTCTCTTTGATTCTGGTTTTGCGTCCCTTTGGAGCTCTCGGGAGTCTGAAGCTCGAAAGGGACTCCGCGCGAAGGGCATTCCGTGACTAAAGCTGGAGAATAATAATATTGCGTTGTGGCTTCACACAACCGAGATGCAGGTGCTGTATGCACAAGACGACAACGAGAGTACGTTCTGCTATTTTTACCCTTTGCCCTGGCAAGAGCAACCGGAATGACGTTGAGTGGATGGGTGAACGATGGGGGAGGGATGGTGGTGGGGGGTAAAAAGAGAGAGAGAGGAAAACCGCCTACTCGTCGTTACTCGACGCCAAGCAATATTCTGGCACATCCCGTTTGCCGTTACATGTGTCGAGAGAGAGAGAGAGAGAGGGAGAGAGAGAGACCATAAAATCCACAGTGAAAAAATAACAGCTTTGGAGCTTTTCGAAAAATCCGCGACTAAACTTCCTGGTAAGTGACAATAATCAGTTGGAATTTAACGAACGTAAAAAATCGTGGCCGTTGATTATGAAATTCCTTGGACAGTGCTGACGTCAAAAATAGAATTTTATTACGACACTACTTTAATAAATATTAAAAAAAAAAAAACAAACAAACAAAAAATAAATGGATAATAGTTATTAATAGCTCGATTTTATTGATCGAATTTTTCTGTAATAATTAAATCGTAATAAATTAAATCGTAATAAATTAAATTTCTGTAAAAATTAAATCGTTATTGTCAAATCGATAATATTTATCGACCGAATTAACTTACAATATTGTCTTAAAAATTATTATCAAATTTATAATAATAATTGTTACATCGATTCACCGATTGTCTATCGAGAATCGATCGACAAATATTTTGAGTATTTGTAATTTTTTTTTTTCACGTCACAATACATTGCTATTCACATGAGTGAGTTTACGATATAATAATTATTACATAATATTGTAATTTTTCCACCGATTTAAATTAAATGTACATTATATATTTGTTATATTATTGATGACAATAATAATACTAATAATAATAATTTCATATTATTTTATATCTATCTAATTCCACAAGGTAAATAATGATGGTAAAATTGTTATAATTATTAATCATCACTCCTATTAAGTAGTTACTACTACATCTCGCTAATTCAAATTTTGCCATATTACAAATAATCGTTGTACCAATAATTAAAAATCGACATTCGATGAAATTATGTATAAATAATATTTTATTAAAATGTATATTATTTTACCAAATAATTCCTACAATTATTTTTTCACTCAGCCTTACTTCGAGTACAATTATATGGAGTTTTAATTAGAATTGATTGAAGAATGAAAAATTCATAAAAATCGAACGCTAACGAAACTAAGCTGGTGTTTCAAAGGATTATCGATACAGGTGAAAAACGGAGGATCGGATAATTTAGTCGTCTCTAAATTTTGAGAGGGCCGGAAACCATAAAATCCACGCGGATCGAGCTCGGCCGATCGTTACAGGGAGCGTAATTAGGATATATACATTCGGTGGTGTACGAGCCTCTCAAATCTTAAGTAGCCGTTATTTTAACGAGAGCTCGTTGCATACACGTATAGACGAGGTTTGTCATGCGCCACGTATATACGTAAACGCGTAGTTTGACGAAACTCGGGAGTTCGTATAATCTGCAAATGCGTTGGTGATTATGTGAGCGGGAGAGAACGAGCTCCCCGTGTAACCGCACGGAAATATAGCGATGGTAACTTTCGGTGTACCGCGTTCTTGGGCCGGCTCGCCGCGTTTATTTTCATCTGTAAGGTTAATCGTAAATCCGTTGGTGCCAGTCGCGCGAAGAGCCGCGTTGATGTTACCACCAATTTCGATTACGAGCGACCACGGTTTCTTCCTACCTTCGTTTTGGGTTAAACGAAGATAGGATTTTTGCAGGAGGGCACAGGGAAACTGCGAAAAACTAGCTTTGTTTCGGAGCTTTGTTTCTGAGCTTTGTTTCATCTATTTTGATGAAGAGATAACGGAGAAATTGGTTTGCAGCAGGGAAAAATGTCCAAAAAGTATTCTAGAATGGGTTTTTTTCCATTTTTCCAGTCTAATTTTGTACTTACGGCAAAAATTCGGGCAGATTCGTAATCAGCGGAAAATTTCCGTTCAGATACACTCTTTTAATACTTAAAAAACGGAAAAAAAATTTTTTTCGTCCTCCCAGGCCACTTTGCCAGAATCTTAAAAATCACGAAATTTCGAAAGGTCGTAGAGTGATCTCCTTAGATGCTATGGAGATTCAATGGGGGGGTTTGGAAAAGGTTTTTGCCTAACTTAAATAATGGCGTTGGATTCGTATCGATATCTCTTATAGTTTCTCCGGAATGTCCACTTGAAAAATCGCAAAAAAAGAGGCAAAGGGGTATGTATGGAAAAATTTGCAAAAATCGATGGT
>JAPYZI010006099.1:0-16075 GCA_030523105.1 Ophioninae sp. A BG-2022a | reverse complement strand
ATCCTCCAAGATTGTCCTTGCCTCGAGGACGGTTCCAGACTGTACTTCAACAAGTACAAGCAAGTTTGTGACTTTTCATTCAACGTCGACTGCGAGTCCAATCCCGATCTGGCTACGCCTTGTGACGGAGGATATCACCCTACACATCCGGTTACTTTACCACCTCCTACCCGAAAGGACGATACAACTACCCCGATCCCACCCCGCCCAATCCCATTAGGTTGCAGATCAACATGCCCGAACAACGATCCCCCGAACAAAATCACCCCTCTGCCACACAATGATTGTAGAAAGTGGTGCAGATGCGTAAACCACGTAGTTACCGTTCACACCTGCCCAAATAACTTCCATTTTAGTACGAAACTCGAAACTTGCACCACTCCGGAGACAGCGGGATGCACCTCGATCAAACCGTTCATAAACTTTTAGGGATGCAAAGATCGCTTCGCGTTGTAATATTGGGTTTCTCGTTGCACGCTCTTATTTGCAGTAATTCCGGCAAAATGTAAAAAAAAAAACCCTAGGAATGAATAACATAAACGTATCCAACTGTAACCACTCACAACGTAAAGTTTACATACCTCGTATCCGTTTCGAACACTTTCTTAGGCATCCCTATACGAAAATCTTGAAATATCAATTTTTTTTGGAGTTGGAAAAATGAATGAGACCATTGACTATCACGATATCCAGCGAACAGTCCCTGCAAGATTACTTCCGAAACAAATGGCACAAAACCTTCTTCGTTCATTCCTTCTAGATATTATGAATATTCGTATCACGATAATTTACGAGCGTTTCAACAAGATAAACGTAATACATCTACATGGATATTTCTGTCATCATCGACTCGAGACATTTTTGTTAAATATGTTTTTAATTATGAGTTAAACAACGCAATAAATATTTACCAAAAGAAAAACAACACCAAACGTATATTTTCTTCTTTTTTTTTACTACCATTTGAACGTTAGAGTTGGAGATCAAAAAATTGTTCCTTTATCTATTTTCAAAGGACCAACGCCTTTGAAAATCGATAAAACGATACACTTTTTTTTGAACGGTTTTATCAATCACCCGAACATTTTGCGATGGATATATATATATATTTTTTTTTTTCGAACAAAAAATTCGATTTTGTCTATTATGAAAACTTTCTAGGGATTACTATCGCGACTAACAAAGTTAAATACCCATGTCAATGTGTATAAGAGTTACGTCACGAATGTCGAATTTCAAGAGAATTTTGGTGTTTCGGATAAAGAGGAATGGACCTGACGTTTCTGCAATACAACTGTTAAAGTCTTTTTCATTGTTATTCAACGATCGATAGCTTTCACAAGGATCTTGTTGGTCGATTCAGCCCAGAATGAAATTAAGCTGCTTTCTACCTGAGTTTGATAATACAGAGGTTCAAAGCATGAACAATGGCTTCACGAAGCATGAGAGCTTAATGTTTCTTTGCAGCTGTCATCATTGCGATTAAATCAATCTCATAGCCTCGTTAATCTGGAATTACCTTCAAATTTGGTCTCCTATAGCTTTGTGTTATTTAGGCGTTTATTTACAGTTTTTTCAAAAATTATTTCGAGTTTTTAATTACTTGTGTTTTAATTTTTTTAAGTCTTAAATTCAATTTTTTGAAAAGTTTGTGAGTTTGTAATTTGAGATGTTTAGTTTAATTTTAAGTTTTTGAATTATTTAGAATTTTTTCAAACAAATGAATAAGTATTTGGAAGGTTTTTGAAATTTTATAAGGTTAAACAAATTTTAGATTTCGAAAATATTTGAGAGCAGTTATATTTATCATTTTAAAAATAATAAATATAACTGCTCTTTGAAAATGATAAACATAACGGATCTAAAAAAATGTTTGAAACGTAAAATTTGTTTAACCTTCTAAAATTTCAAAAACCTTCGAAATACTTATTCATTTTTTGTAGAAAAATCTAAATAATTAAAAACTCTAAATAATTTTTGAAAAAACTAAATATATATAGTAATAATTAAATATATATATAAATATATAATAAATTCCGATAAAATGCTAATCAGATGATTATCGTAATTTTATTATTCTAACTCTTATCTCTCAAGCCTGATGAATCTCAAATATTGCCTGACGAGTAAAATATACGAAATCCCATTTGACCGAAATCTCAAAAATTTTACGGAGAACTGATACTTATGTAAGTACAAAAAAAAGACGAAAAAATATTTCGTTTCTTCGAAGTCTGGACCGGAGTGTCCTATATTCCTGGTGTACATTGTTAACGAAATGCATGGATGGAGATCTCTTGTTAAATGGGTACTGTCACTGATACAAAGTGGTTGGTCACTCGTGCTCAATGGGCCACCTTTGTTTCCTTGTCTTAGCGAGCATTTGTATACCCAGTACAATATGTGTCAAATCTATCGTCTTAGTAATATTACCAATGTCATATAGAAATGGAAATCTCTTTTGTTTGGGTTCCCTTGGTAGGACCTTTATCAAATAAAACCAATAATGCATGGCGGTATCAAAATCTATATGAATTTGATTAATAAACTCCGACGGTTACTGCAAACTGGTTTTTTTTTTTTTTTAAGTTTTATTTTCAATTTATCGGAGATACACAGACTAATCGTTTAATCGATTGGTCTGTATCTCTGTGGAGACAACCTTGAGGTTTAATTTAAATTAAATTAACTTAAAATTAAATTAAATTAAAATTATATTAAATCTAAATTATATTAAATTAAATTTATTTATATTGAATTGAATTTCATTCAATTTCGTCTAAATTTAAATTCAATTAAGTTTCATTCAAATTCGTCCAATTTTAAATTCTGTTAAATTTTATTCAAATTAATTCAAATTTAAATTAAATTTAATTTCAGTAAAATTCATCCATATTTAAATTCAATTATATTTAATTTTATTCAATTATTATATTTCATTTTATTATTTTTATTATTTTATTTCATTATTATATTTCATTAATTCGTCCAAATTCAAATTCAATTAACTTTCATTTTGAACGTCAATAAAAATTGCATAGAAATGTTTGTCAAGAGTGAGAGGTCAGGAGTTGTGGTCCTTAATACGTTTTTATAATACTTAAAAATGTCTCGTTGCGAAACATTGATAGTTATAAACCTTTTCGTCTTTCTTTTTTTGTGAGGAGAGTTAATGTGACCGAAACGAGGGGGT
Organism: Ophioninae sp. A BG-2022a; assembly: GCA_030523105.1. Lineage (NCBI taxonomy): Eukaryota > Metazoa > Arthropoda > Insecta > Hymenoptera > Ichneumonidae > Ophioninae sp. A BG-2022a. The sequence continues at coordinate 12,882 of JAPYZI010006099.1, read as the reverse complement.
GAATGACCGCAGGAGCAACAGGTTTTCTCTCCCGATAGCCTCGTATCGAGGAAGTATTTTGCGATCGGCCATGTGTCGAAAATTAAAGTTTTCGCACCGAACTCGAATACGAGGACTGATTTTTTGGCACTCGGGTTCGTAATTGCCGGAGAATCTACGAAATATCTTCGACGCTGGATGTTCAGCACGATTTTTCACACTTTCCACAATTTTTTTACATTTTTTTTACCAACGATAAAATAATATTAAAAATTCCATTAAATGCCTGGTCGATTAATTGTTTAAAAAAAAATTCCTTCGAGATTAAAGCGTTCAATTTTTGGTAACGATAACAAAGGGCAGTGAAGGTCACTTCGCGCAATTAATTATTACCTTGAGAGCAAAAATAAACAAGAAAAATTTATGGAACTCTACACACAATTTACGCATTATTGAAACGATAAAATACAATGCTTTGAAATAATAGTTAATGAATAAATGAATAAATGAATAAATGAATAAATGAATAAATGAATAAATGAATAAATGAATAAATGAATAAATGAATAAATGAATAAATAAATAAATAAATAAACAAATAAACGACACACACGGATCGATCGTTTTTCGTTTTATCAACAAAACGATGTAATTATACATCGTTTTTTTCGAGGTTGGCTCGACACATTTGACGAGGCTCTGGGTCACCAATATTTAGTCGTTTCGAAAAATACCTCGGTCACCCGTAGCGATGATTCAACTCGCAAATTCATTGCGAGTATCGAAAGATGACGACGAAAATAGCACTTTAGATTTGCTCCTTGCTGATGTTTTTTAAAAATCTATTTTGAAATATTTTTAGTTGTAAGTTTCTGCAATTTTGATCGTAGTTGAAATATCTATAGAAATCCCCTCGCTGGGGAATAAACTTGGACGGTGGATGAGCACGTTGTGCAAGAAGGAACCCTCGAGTTCGAATACATATCCCGAGCAGATGCTCTGGCGCAGCTAACGCGATGTACCATCGAACTAACCAATGAAAAGCTCTTACGATTCAAGATAGCAACGTTTCTCTCCAAATGTTCACGATTAGACGTGTATCTACGTTGAATTGTCTTTCAGGATAAATTAAAGGGCTCCTCGGTGTATGTACGAGTGAACAATTAATCGACCGAATTTACCGGTGACATCAATTCGATATCGTACAATGGGAACTGGATGGAGACTGTCCAATCTCAGAATCCCAAAATCTTGAAAATTAAAAAAAAAGAAACTTCGGCTTGGCTGTACGTATATCGATTTTCCGTTTTTCCATCTCACGTAAAATCAAGTTACGTAAAAGTTTGTAAAAATAAATTTGGTAAAATTATAGAATCACGGCTTCAGATCAAAATCGGTAGAAATTTTTATTGAGTCATTATTATGGATTAAAAATGATGTTAGATAATGAAGGTAGGTGGGGGAAGTCTTAATATGGAAATAAACGTTAAAAAGTGTCATTATGGTGGAAAGTAAAAAAAATGTAGCATGATTTGTCGTTTTCAAACTTTGAAAAAAATCTTTCGATCTAACCCAAACAAACCCAAACAAATAAACCGAAACAAACCGAAATAATCTCGAATAAACCCAAACAAAGAAACCTAAATAAACTGAAACAAGCAAAATTAAACAAACAAACCCAAATAAACTCAAAAACTTTCCATCTAACCCAAACAAACCCAAACAAACAAACCGAAAGAAACCTAAATAAATTCAAACAAACAAAACTAAACAAACAAACCCAAATCAACTCAAACAAAAAATCCAAACAAACAAACCCAAATAAACCTAAAAAAACTCCCCAGCCTAGAAAAAATGTGAGAAAATCCCATAATTTGTGAATTTTATCGGAAATTTTGATCTCCCCCGCCATAATATTAAATAAAATATTATATTTCAGTGATCTAAAAAATTAGAAATTTTTTTGAATCGCTTTTGAAGCCGTGGTTCTATAGTTTTACAATAAATGTATAAATAATGATAAACATTGAAAAACTATTTCGTTTCTAACCGATTTTTCCATTGTACTGTATATAAAAAGGGGACATTTTTCTTTACTTTTATAAAATCGTTTTTCCATTGCACGTTCTCCTATGATTTTCCAAAAAAAAAAGGTGAACGGCTTCGAAGCCAATTGATCAACAAATTAATTATTTTTGTTGATCATTAAAATCGTTCAATGAAACGTCATATTTGATCGTAAATAAACCATCGCAGATTTTTCAATAAGATTAGTCAGATCAGATCAGTCAACTGTTGAAAAATCGAATTAAAAATTAGGGGATTTCTCTGCGATGTAATATTGCGAAATCCATGATTGGCCTGTAATCCTTGATTCCGCGGAATAGATTAAAGTTGTATATCAAAATCATCGCTCGACAAGGCGTTTCTACCAACGAGTTACATCCACTTGGACTTTAGATGGATTGAATCAGACTAGTTTTTATGGCGCCCATGTGTCCGGATAAACTATTCGCCATATGCTTAATTGTCATTGTCGCATTTGTCGGAACCAACGTATCGTATCTTCAAAATTCAAGATCAGACGACTGCTTCGGCTAACTTTCAAACAAATAAACTGCGTTGTCATTTTTCGCAATGAATTTATAAAATAATTGTCAATTAATCAACAATCATTGGAAAACTGATTATACGTTGGGTTTTTGTTTAATTATTAATAATAATAAAAATATCTGAGCGTATCAATTAACTGTATATGTTTGGGTTGTTTTATTTGCTACAAAATTATTATTGATACTTTGCTTATTCAATAAATAATTGAATAAACATTTTTGTTTTATTTCAACATTAATAATTTTTTAATTACACTTAAAAACAAATAAGGTGAGCCTTACATGGGTCAGGTACCTTCATTTTATAAAATACTTTGTAAAATTGACATTATTTCGAGCGTTCCTTAGAAAAAATTTTTCAAAAAAACGGAAGGAAATTTTTCAAAAAAAAAATTGAGGGATGATAGAAAAAATCCAAGTACATATTCGTAATGATCGTACCAAAATATCCCAAGAACAGCATTCAAATCCAAAAAGGGAAAATAATAGATACAAATTTGCAGACCTGTATAATTTTTTTGTCCTCGCTTTTTTTTCGAAATCTGCAAATCTCCGCCATGCAACTATTTCTGTATCAGACTGTACACTCTCAGGTAGGACGAGGTAGGCAAAAAAACGAAGAAGGTGGAGATGCTGAGGAACGATGAGTGGGGTAAAACAAGAGAAAGAGAGGAGGGGGGGAAGGGGGTTTGGGGTAGGGGCAGGGAGCGAGGCTAAAGCGAGGAGCACACGAAGGGTCCACAAGAGAGAACGGTCATTGCCACCACACTCTCGGGCGGCAGTCTCCCGAGACATCCAAAAGAAAAAAAAAAAAAAAAACAAAAAAAAAAAAAAAAAAAAAAAAAAAAAAAAAAAAAAAAAAAAAAAAAAACAAAAAACGTTTTTCCAGCGGAAAATCGATTATTTTGTGCATCGATGAATATTTTGTCTTATCGATAAACGTGCTTTTAATAGTTTTATCATCATATCGTACAAGCTTTATTTTTAGATTTTAATTTTTTTTTTTTTTACAGTCAGATTCAGTGACATTGACTAAAATTTTGATCCCGTCAAAAATGTTGAATCTAATTTTGAAGATTTTTAAATGGTTGGTTGGATCATTTTCGTTTCACCAGGATTCCTGATTTTTGAACATTTTTTCGAGCCATGAATTTTATAATAATAATTTAATACGTTTATTAACACTTCCCGACCAATTATTTTCTTACGATAAATATTATTATGCTTGAATGTGTATTGTATTATTCTATTTTCAAAATCAATGAATTATAGATTCACTATTGACTAATCAATTCACTAGTACTAGCTTAAATGTCTCTTGACTGTAATTATACACACGAAGGACTTTTGAAAAATTCATTCGTTCTCATATTTGGCCAACAAAAGGACAATTGAAGGACTTTTGTCGATCCACAAATCGATAATCATTTTTATATGATTCAATCAATCGTCCTAAAAGTAAACCCATTAACATCGTGATACAGTGAAGTATAATTGATGAAATATAATTTATTCATAAATATAAATTAGCGTACATGTGTTTGGGTAAAAACGAATTTGGGGCCCGAACGGGCCCTACGACACGAGGAGTGGGGGGGAAGAAGAAAAAGGGGGGGGAGGGGGGGGGGGGGGGGGGGGGGGGGGGGGGGGGGGGGGGGGGGGGGGGGGGGGGGGGGGGGGGGGGGGGGGGGGGCAGGTGATCCCCACCAATCGAGTTGTACGAGGCGCCTTGACTCTCTCTTAACCATATTTTACACGTTACCTGAACGCATACAGCCCGTCCAGTTTTACGTATCGAATGTAGCAACTTTGGGTTTGGACTCAGTTTCGGTTTGAATCATTTTGGGTTTGCCTCATTTTGGCTTTGAACTCAGTTTGGCTTTGAACTTTCGTTCGTGATTGTTCGAGACCAGAAAATAATGGATTTCTTTTTACTACACCTAATCTATGAAAATTCTATTGTACCAACGTGTCTCCGACGACGAAATTTCACGAAAATTGACTGAAACCCATTTCAGTCAATTTGGGTTTGACCCAGTTTGGATTTGACTCGGTTTGGGTTTGACTAAGTTTGGGCTTGAACTTTTGTTCGTGATTGTTCGAGACCACAAAATAATGGATTTCTTTTTACTACACCAAATATATGAAAATTCGATTGTACCAACGTCTCTTCGACGACGAAATTTCACAACCAAAATCTATTACCCGTTCCATGACTGCTGTTTTCTAATCCTGCTGTTTTCTGTAACACCCTGTACACGCATCTGCAGTTCGGTATCATCATACTTTTAGCTCCATCGCGTAGCCGGTAGGGGGCAGTCTCGTCGGGTATCGGGCCCCTCTCTTCTATCCTCTATCGCCAACTCGCTCTCTGTGAACCTTCCGTAAAGCCGAAGGGGGCCAGTAGGGAGGGGGGAGGGGTACCACGGAGAAGAATACGAAGAGGAGGAAACCGGTGGTGGCTGACGAGGAGAACCCCGTGAGTCCCAACCGATCGGGGCCCTCTAGTGCCCAGAGTGAAGGAGAAAGAGGCCTCACTGAGGTGGAGGGGAGGGTCAGTCAGCAGGGGGGAGAGGAAAGTCAGAAATCGAGGCAGAGAGGAGGAGGACCAGGACGATAGAGGAATCGTGCACGCCGTGAACTAGAAACGAACCAAGAGGTGCTGACGACGGTCGCCCCGCGAGACGACAGCACCGGCAACGGATACCAAAGGATCCACGATATCGAAAACTTTGGTACCATTTTGAAAATAAAAACGATATTAAACATTTATTCGTTAAATTAAAAATATATATTCAGATTCATACGTATGTATGTATGTATAGGTATATACGGATTTGCCCAATCGTATATACGTATATGTATAATCATTTATATTTATGTATACAGAAGTATATATAGGTAGTAAACGACCGATAGGGGTCGATTCGAAACCGCGCGGGCAATTCTGGAAAATCGAGCAATTCGAAATCGTTCCGCAACGAAAAGGAGAAAAACAAAAAGGGAGGGAAGATAAAATCAAAGTGTGACAGTGAGGTGTATCAGTGACGATTCAACGATTGGAACAAACGAGATATAAAAAATACGACGATATATAAATGAAATAAATACATTCGATACAAAAATTGAAAAAATATTAATAAGTTCAATAAAAAAATTGAAAAATTAATAAATTTTATGAATGATAAATATAATAAATGAATTCGACGAACGATAAGTAAAGTGAATCGATAAAACGAGTTTTATAAAGAATGCTAGCAGTTCAATACGTTAATTGTTAATATTGACGATAATATTGTTATCGATTATTGAATTATAACGCGGAAGGTAAAAAAAAAAAAGTGCTGTTCGTGCGTAAATTAGAGCCGAGGAAAATTCGTTTTAATCAACGCGGTTGTGCGTGATGATACGAAGTTGTACGATTTGACGTATCACACTCGAGGGAACCTTATCGCGTTTGCGGCGAGAGAAACGACAAGAATTTCATTTTTCAAAGGTAAGAACTTCGATATTGTCGTCCTCGAGTAATTAGTCTCGTGTTCTTTGATGTACTCGTTCGAAAACACGTTACCCACATCACACAGGTTGGAACACTTTCATCTGGATTTTAGTCGATCGATACGATACCAAACGTTTCATCGGTCGCTAACAAAATCGCGTTATAATATATTTCACTTTTTTGTATTACCTGAAGAGCGTTCGTTCGATAACAATTTTTGTTTGGGTATTTTTCATTTTACCGAAATGAAAATTGTCGGATATGTTCGAGTTTTGGTGAATTATCATTTATTATTATTATTATTGGTATTATTATTATTTAAATTAGGATTCAGTATTAATAGTGAAAGATAATGTACAATCGATTTTTTTTTTCATCGTGGAAATGTCAAAATTATTTTAATTCAACAGAATTATCAATGTTTATTTTTATTTATAAAATCAGTAAATTTTGAACGTTATCATTTAAATATTCAATATTAAAATATATATAAAAAAAAGATTATTTTAGATCGAAGTTTCAGAGTTATATTTTTTGCTACTTATGTTTGGGTTTGTTTGGGTTTCATTGAGTTTTTTTGGGTTTCTTTGGGTTTCATTGAGTTTTGTTGAGTTTTTTTGGGTTTCTTTGGGTTTATTTGGGTTATACAGATATATACATATATACTTAGTGTATCTAGAAAGTTTTTTGAAAAATCTCGGTCTGTTGGGACGATTAGTTCCGTCTCAAGGTCGCATGAACGAGGTGGAAAGCCTCATAGACGTCCTATTTTGCCTCGTTTCTTCTGGTTGGTCTTGCAATCTCTTCTTCATGTTCGCGTTCTCGTTCTTCGTCCCGTATCTTCCGCAGACTCGGCCCTGGCGGGCCTACGGCTTTGGCGAACGCGTGCAACCCTGAGGAATGCCCCGGCGAGTCTTACGACCGGTTATCCTCTGCAGTCTCATCATTTTTATATACACATACGTTCGTATCATTATCTTTCGTGGCTCGTTTCTTTTTCGTACTCTCGATAATGAAATTCGGCACGATACGTCAACGTTGATGCACGAGGTTGGGCGAGCGCGTCGAGATAATTCAGCCAGATTATTTCGTGACTCCGGTTAGCATCGGATAAAATAAACAAACTCAAAGAAGCCCAAAAAAAAGGAACGAAAGAGAAAAACGAAATTTAATATCTTCGTGACCAGGGATGATACAAGGGATATCGTAAAAGGGCGAGCGTAAAAAATTATGGTCGTTAAAAATGCTTTGGCAATTAAGAGACGGCAAAAACCGAACGAGCAACAAACTTTTTTTTTTTAGCGACGAAACGGACGCAGAAAAATGTAACGCTTTTCTTTCAGCAGTTAAGATATTGTTTTTTTTTATTTATTCACGATTTTAAACGCCCTGCCAGATGAACAGGAGGGCACGGGGAAACTGAAAAATCTTGGTGCTTACTTGATGTTAAAGATCGGTCAGATTTACTGTAAAATCCGTAACGTTTGTGATCGTCACCCATCCCAACTATCCCAGTACAGGATTTCTTGTCGCGAATAGGAGGGCACGGGGCAACTGAAAAACTCGATGGCGGGTAGACTTTGATAGTCAGTTAAAGTAGTACCTTCATGAACTTCCTCATTACAAACAAAGTGGTTTTTTTTGTTTGAATATACCGAAACTACGAATTTCGTAAATTTTTGTATTTGTTTGGGTTCGTTTAAAATCAAAAAGTTTAAAATCAAACTAACCAAACCCAAAAAAAAAAACCAAACAAATTTCATTTACCGTTTTACTGGTATGAGCTTTACGAAATTTGTAGCTTCGGAATATTAAAATTCGTGTGGGGTAGAAAACACGAATTTCAAATCACCAGAAAGCTCAAAATTCCGAATTTAAAAATACGGAAACTACAAATTTTATACATTTTTTTTTGCTCGTTTGGGTTTGTTAAAAATCAAAGGTTTTAAATCGAACCAACGAAACCAAACAAACCCAAACAAATTTCATAAACCTTTAGCTGGCAAAAGCTATACGAAATTTGTAGTTTCGGAATATTAAAATTCGGGTGTTGTAGAAAACACGAATTTCAAATCACCAGAAAGCTCAAAATTCCGAATTTGAAAATACCGAAACCACAAATTTTATACATTTTTTTTTGCTCGTTTGGGTTTGTTCAAAATCAAATATTTAAAATTAAACAAACAAAACCAAACAAATTTATCAGCTTTACGAAATTTGTCGTTTCGGAATATTAAAATTCGTAATTTTGAGTCTCCTAGTAAATCGAAGTTTCTCCAGTACTTTCGACTTCCTGTTTCGCATCAGCCGAAAATTATCAATGTACAAATTCGACGTTCGATAATTTAAAATCACGTCTCAAGCTCCGTAAGCTGCCATAAAAACGTTTCAGTATCGGGATTTTTATCGTTTTTCGTTCAAGTGTGTATAACATGTGGAAAAGCCACGTACGTACTTACACAAATGTATCAGCGGGAGCCACACGTATCAGTGGTGAAATGAAAGAATCGCGAGAGGGCAACCCGGTATGTCGTCCACGGATAGCGGTACATCGTGGAACTCTCCGTGTCGCGGTCTTCGCGCCGAGCTCTCCTCGTGCCTTTCGACGAGATACACATTTACACATTTTTAATTGTTATGCCCACTCGTTAAGTACCAAGATCTTTGCTTTGACGATGTTTGTTTTTTTTTTTGTTTTTTTTTTTCACACCGAAACACAAAAACATCGTTACGTCGCTCGAAGAAGAAAAGAAGAAAACCCGGTAGTGAAGCGCAGTTGAAAGAAAGAGAAAAAACGGAACGCCAGAAACCGTAGCAATTTTAGGTTAGCTGCTCTGTTTTTTTTTTTTTTTTAAATTTTAATTTAAACTCGTTTTAACTTCAGTTTTAAGTTTATTGTTAATTTGTTTTTTAATCAATTTTGTGGAATGCAGTAATTATTATTATTATTTGATCTAAAGAATTCTAAATTTAAAAAAACACTGAATTTATATTATTATTATTAGTGATTTTTTGTATTATATGCATCGATTATCACGTTTAGCGTTTCATTATTTACGATTATTATTATTTCCTTGTTATTATTTATTACTGGTATTTTTATACTATAATTTCATTAAGTTTTTACAAAGTTTGGATATTACAAGTAGAATGTGCCATTATTAGTTTTAATTCATATTCAACAATGGTCCGAAAAGCTCCTGGGCGTAAGACACATAATCGATATATCGATCAAACTCTCTTTATCTCACACAACGAAAATCTCCATTTTTCGATTTTAATTTCAATGCCAGTTTGTTATTATTCATTATTATTACCGATATCATTTTTACTGTCTAGTATTTTGATTTTATATTTTTTAGTTTGTTTTTTTTTTATGATTATATAGTCTGTACAAGTTAATTTAGATCCATCACACGTGTGTCTAGAAAATTGAAATGCTTGTCCAATTTGTATGAAAGTTAAAAGGTACTCTTCTTGAATATAATAAATAACTCTCTCTTTCACTCTTTAATATAATATACAATAAATATTATTTTATCATAATAATAATAATATTATTGAAATTTATTTTCTTGAAATGATTTCGATTATTTTTCAATTTCTGTTTTTGTATGAATTATGTTAATTCATTGTTATTAAATGAATAACTCTCTCTCTCTTTTTAAAATAATATACATTAAATATTATTTTATCATAATAATAATTACATTATTGAAATGTATTTTCTTGAAATTATTTCGATTATTTTTCAATTTCTGTTTTTGTATTAATTATGTTAATTCATTGTTATTAAATAAACAACTCTCTCGCTCTCTCTCTCTCTCTTTAAAATAATATACATTAAATATTATTTTATCATAATAATTATTATAATATTGAAATTTATTGTCTTCAAATGATTTCGATTATTTTTCAATTTCTTTTTTCGTATGAATTATTTTAATTTATTATTGTTATCTTACGATGCACGAAAGTATTGCTGGAGAATAATAAATTCTATCATCATCATCATCATCTTTCTTTCTCCTTTTTTTCCGGCCCTTCCCTCTCTCTCTCTTATAATAATAAAAAAAAAAAAAACATTTCACTATCGCGGTGCACCTCGCGATCGTTGTCTTTTGAAAAACTGAGGCTCGTCAAATGTTAGCGTCTGCGCTTTCGTGGTGTGACGCGTGACTCGCTTACAATCATGGTTAAAACGAAAGTGGCCGCTTTGGCCGGTGGAGTTGTACACTCGGGCTTTACCGTTATCCGTTATACGCGCATAAAGAACGCTCGGTACGCATCGCTTTTACGAAAGGTGAGGAACTCGGAAACACAAAAAAAAAAATATAAAAAATAAAACAAAAGAAAGAAAGCATCGAAGCTTTCTTAGCGAGTGACTCAATCGTGCCCTAAAAAAAAACATGCCTCGTTTTTCCGTTTTCTATTGGATCCGTAAGTTTCGACGATTTTTCGGTCGAAACGAAATCGCGGATTAGCTTTCGTTCGAGAATTCGATTTTTTTTTTAATAATGTTAAATTGATAGACGAAGGGCTTTCTTCTCCCAAAATTTCCAAAATCGAGAAACAAAAATGATAATTACGTGCTTCGGTGACTTTTTCGAAAAAATGCGTGAATAATTTATTTTTTTGGTAATTATTTCATTGATTAGGTTTATAAATAATGATATTAGTTCGGGGAAAGCTTTTTATGGGAATTTCAATTCCCCATAAAAAGTTAAGGGGTTTCAAAATTTGCGGAAATATGAGACAAAACGAGACGTGAATTTTCTGAAAAAATGACTCGATTTTGACCAAACGAAGATACAAACCCAAACCCAAACATTTTATCACCTGTTTCCGAAAACATCAAAACCCTATAACTTTTCATGGGTTTGTTTGGTTTGGGTTTGGGTTTGTTTGTTCGTTTGTTTAAGATCGAATGATTTTCCAGAAAATTCACGGTCCATTTTATCACGTGTTTCCGCGAATCCCCGTAGCTTTTTCGAAACCCCATAACTTTTTATGGGGAAGTAGATTTCAGTCTCACCTGATTTGAAAATCGTAATTGATAATCCAAATAAAGAGGAGATTCCAAAAAATGAATTTTACACGAATTTTTCGGAAAAGTAACTAAAGTAGGTACGTAATAACCAAAAAAAAATTGAAAATTCTATGACCATGCGGGCGCCGTGATGAAAATAATGTGAAATAGATAGTTTGGCTAATGTCACGAGCAATATTCAAAACCCACATTTTGGTACCTGAATAATACGATTCCAACTCGTATTTGTAAAAATCCGTGGTAAACCATAATTTGTTAGGTATTTGTTTACGATTTCGAGAAAATATCGTCGGAAATTAGTAAAATTTAATTCCGGCGAATTCCGGTGGTTTGCAAATCTCTGAATATCCGTTGTGTACGTACGTACCTATAAATACTGATACACGAAGCGACAACGTTGCTTCGCGGCAGATAACCCTAGATCGCGCTAATTTTGTTTTACCGATGGGAGTCAGAGTTGGTTCGAATTTTCGTCGCGAATGCGGCAACCTCTTAACGAACTCGTGTATTTTCGATGATCGTGAAAACGTGGCCGCTTAGAAATACGTCTCGTAACACGAACCAAATATATCCGATACATATTGGATATATTTGGATTTTTCTATGGTTTCTTACAAATCTATTACTGATCAACGTTCAAACGAGCGAACAATCTTTTAGGATTTAAAATTATCATCACCGTTGAGCACTTCGAGCGTGTAAAAGTAATTTTACTGTTGACAAATGGAACAATGAAAATGAGATACTATTACGAGCATGGACCATTTGATTTTCAAAAATAATAAACGATTATATTTGTTGAATTTGATTATTGAAGTTAAGCAGCGTTGAAAAGTGTTGATACTTGGATCGGTGACCGCTTAACCGAGTTCCGGATGGAACATCGATCAGTCAGCGAGAGATTGATTTTTTTGAGGCCTTAGTGGTGTACGTACATTAACAAAAAATTAACAAAGTTAATAAACTTTGGTACGAGTTTTCAACAGTTTCCCTGTACCCTTGGTTAATTCGGGATTGTGTAACGTAAGTCGGCTGTGGTCGCAATATTTGACACCTTTTTTTTATTTAGGATTATTATTTTTTTGTTTGTTATTTATTACGTAAATATCATCCCTCAAAAAAATTCTCACGAATTTTTTCGTTCTTCTTTTTTATTTTCGTGATAATTCGTTTGCAATTAAAAAAATTCGTTGAATTTTTTCACGAATATTAAAGCCGAGCATTCGATAGGTGTGACGCTCTGTTTATTATCATTCGTTATTAATTATTATTTATCAATGATCAAAAATTGTATTTCCATTATTTATTCGTAAATTATTGAATAAATCTATGTAAAAAATGACATTAAATCGTAATATAAGAATAAATAATAATAATGTAATAATAATAATAATAATTATTATTATTAATTATAATCATTGTGATATTATAATTTCATTAAGTTTTTATAAAGTTTGGACATTACAAGCAGAATATATGTAATTATTAGTTTTAATTAATATTTAACAATGGTTCGAAAGGCTTCTGGACATAAGACACATAATCGATATATCGATCAAGCTCTCTTTATCTCACACAACGAAAATCTCCATTTTTCGATTTTAATTTCCGTGCCATTTTATTATTATTCATTATTATTGTAGATATCATTTTTACTATCCAGTATTTTTAGTTTTTATTTTGTTTTTTTTTTTTTTTTTTTTTTTTTTTTTTTTTTTTTTTTTTTTTTTTTTTGTGTTTGT
>JAPYZI010006096.1:0-11659 GCA_030523105.1 Ophioninae sp. A BG-2022a | reverse complement strand
AAAATATATTATTCCCATTCATTCTTTTTATTTTTCTATCCTGTTTTATCGTTCTTCTTTTTTTTTTTTTTTCACTCTGTGCTCGGTGGACTGTCGTGGCGTTTCCGGCTCGGGAATATCGACGAGCTTTTTTCTCGGAGCAATTTTCGCAGGGAATTTTTTCCGCTTACGTAATGGAAAAAAAAAACCGATAAAAGGGGAAACATACACACACACACCACACAATGTAATTGTATAGCGGCTTCTCGACGATTCTTGCGACGGCAGTTGGACAATTTGACACGATTATTATGTCACTCGAAATGTACAAAGTACCAATGCCCGAAGATATCGGAATTACATTACTGCTGTATCAATTTTGATTTCTCCAGTAATAATAAAAATTCCGTAAAAATTGTGCTTTTTTTTTTCACTGATTGTACTCTTCGCGGTTTTTTTGTCGATCGTAGTAGCATGTGGAGGGTTAATAGCACGCGGATACTGGTAATCCCAGAACAATTGGTAAACGATGTGGAGAATTTTGGACGATTTATTAAAAAAATGCATTTTTATAAATGCGTTGGAAGAAGCGATATGAATTAATTGGAGGGATGCAAGTTGGTTGGAAACAATGTAAATGAATGCGAAGGAATATAATAAAATCAAAAGGATTCGAACGAATTTATTGATTTTTTAAAAAACAAATAATATGGTATTTTTTTTTCAACTTTTCGTGGAATTTTCTCCTCGCTGTATATTCTTGCATTTTTTCCAAATCTCCGAAAGTACCGCACTTGCGTTAATTCCTATTTCATGTCGGCGTTTTTATTTCTATTGAACCAAAAGTATTATTGCAACTTGAAGAATACGTATATTTTTCATTCGTGTGAAAATATCGCTGCAAATAGTTTTCCATCGTAATTATAAAATCATGAGAGCGAAGATTTTAAAAGTGGCCTCGCGATACACGGGTGGGATATTCATCAACGCTTCTCTGGGAAAAGGGAATTGCTGAATATTTACGTGCTTGTAAATAAGCTCCATCAATATTCCAATGTATGCATCCAATATGCATCATGCTTTTCATTACGTAACATGTATGGATAACAATTATTTGTACACCATTCATTAAAAATAGAGAAGCAAAGATAAACAAATAACAATGTTTATATTTTTGTTTTTGGGTGACAAAATATTCCTGAAAAAAAAAACAACCTCAATTTTTCATATTACGAACACGATATTTACGAAAATTCGACAGATGACGAGCAAAAATTTTACGTGTAAAAATGAGTTTATTGCAAATATCTCCGACGATGTATTTTTCCAGAAAAATAATAATGCCGAAATTTTTGAATTAGATAACTTATTCGTGACTAAAGAAAGCGAAAAATCGTCATAGCGAAATCGATCGATTTCTTCGGAACTGATTCATACATAAATATACAATTACATGTAACAATAATAATCGTAATAATAATGATAAAAGTAATCAGTAAGAATTATAATTACAGGGCAGTTCGGAACGTCATTAATTGCATTAATTAACGTAGTAGTTAATTCCCGTTTAGTTCGCGGCCGAACATTACAATATTTCCTTGTGCCCGAATCCCCAGACACTAAAGACGACACGCTCGAATCGCGCGCCAACGCTACGCTGGAAGATAATAAATAATTATTCGTTTTATCGTCTAAATATCCTCAAATTAGATAATGTGCAATTACCAGTTTCAACATTCACCGGAAAAATGAAAGAAAAAAAGTTGTTATTTCGCGAATGAAAAATCATGAACGAAAAGAAGGGACAGAGAGATGTACAATATTAAATAATTAAACAAATTCCTCGGGCTGGTTTAAACAAATAAAAATAATTCGAAGAGAAAAGTAAAACGATTTTATCCACCATTTGAATCGACAATATTATACGTTTGATATAAATGTTTGATCGACGTTTTTTTTTTTTTTCAATTATTGTTTAGCTGCAATTAAACCTCATGAATTTGTATTTTCTTTTTGTACACGTTTAGAATTTAAAAGAACCCACCGATGTGTTATACTCTGAAAAAATGATAAAAGATTACACCGTATCTTATAAATAAGCGTAGCAAAGAAAGGGTGAAAGAGGAAGTGGAAAACAAGCTGAAAAAAAGATTGCGAGACGCAGCTTCGAATCATCCTACATGTAATCAGCGAGAATTTGGAGAACAATGAAAACACTTCTCGATACTGTATAGTCGCGACGAAATTGTATGTTGTAAATATTACTATTTCGAATATAATTAATAAACAAAATGTATCGAGTGGCTCGATCTTAAGGTGGCGCTCGAATTAGAAAACTTTTCACTTGCGATTTCATTTTAAACAAAAAAAACTCGTGTAAATTCGATTAAAAATAATTTTTAACGATCGGAGATCGGTGATAGGTAAATACGACTACCGATATTCTTTCAAAATCGAAAATCGGTGTGGATATTAATATTCATCCCACAAGATCGGAGATCGCGAAAGATCGAATGCCTCTCGAGATCGGCGAGTGATAAGATCGATCAACGATAAGGCAGCCAACACTCCTTGGTGATTAGAAATCGGTAAGCTTAATTACCAATATTTTTCCCTAGATATTTAAAATCAATAAATTTCAGTCCGGTTTTTCTTCGCCCGCGGTCAGTAAACTCAACTACCGATATTTTTCCCTCCTGATTGGAACTTCGTAAAATCGAATACCGATAATCTCCCGATATCGGAGATTAGTAAAATCGTTAATTAATTATCTGGAGATTCAAGAATAAATATAATCGATAAATTATTATTATTCCTCCCTCAACATCAAAGACACTTAAACTTAAATACCTAGTCTTCATTATACAAGATCGGTAACTTCGAAAACCATAATTCGTCAATATCGGTATCACCTGAAATCGATAAATCGTCCAGTACCTCTGAAATCGGAAAAATTCAATATTATTTGATGCGCCAAAAAAAAAGAAAAAAAAAAAAAAAAAAAAAAAAAAAAAAAAAAAAAAAAAAAAAAAAAAAAAAAAAAAAAAAAAAAAAGGGAGTACAATCGTAGTGACATCGCAAGGGGTTGTCAAACGAATTCTCATCGTCCTTTCTTCTCGAACCCACGCACGGAGGAAAATCGACCGTACCACGGAGGGGATGAACGGTACAACGTTTTGTGTCAGAGTATGCGCTCTCGAAGCGTTTCGCAGGGGGCGTTGAATTTACCGGCAGAAGCCCTCCGCCGCTCCCTCCTCTTTCGAGGGGCGAGGAATTCATTCGACTAACGATCGCAGCCACGGAAACGCCCGAAACGCTTTGACTCGCGAGAACGGCGTCGGTATCGCAAAACGGTGAGGGAATGCGCGCGGGAGAGGAGGACCGATCGAGAGCGAGAGAGCTCCAAGATCCCGAAGAATTTTTCCTCCCCCCTTCCACCTTCTCGTCTGTTCCTCCTCGAGTCTTCGCTATAAACGGGCCTCTCTAGTCTCTGTGCAACGTCGTCTTCATCCCCGACCCTTTTTCCTGCACCCTTTCTTTCAATCCCGATTTCGTCCGTAGTGAACATTCAAAACCGTTTCCTCGAACTAACGCAAAAAAACAAAAAAAAAAAAACAACGAGACAAGTGGAAACCGGAAGTGATCGTTTTCGAGTTTCGGAGAGTGTTGAAGAATTTCCAAATGGTAGGAGGGCTCCGGTTCGTTCGGGTTGGAAACCCTTCGTTTCCGGTTTCTTCTTCGTAGCCCCAACTTCGATCGCGAAAAAAAAAATCGTTGTCTTTGTTTTTTTTTCTTTTTTTTTTTTGTTTTTTTTGTTTGTTCCACGAGCTTCCAAAAGCTACCGGCTTCCGTTGGTTTTTCGTGGATTTTGGAAAGTTGGCGAGGATTGAAGAGGTGAGAGACGAAGTTTTGCGGGTCGATTCGTTTTCGTGCCGCGAGGGGTGTGCTACGGTGAAGGGGCTCTTTGACGAGAGAAAAGAGGACGCGAGCTTGTCCGTTCGGTACAAGCTGTATTTACTTGGCGCGAGTACATCGTTCAACCTTTCGACGTAACGCTTCCTCGCTGGTTACCTTCTTCCTACCCTTAAACCGTTATATCTCAAACCCCTCTCGCCCCCCGGCACGTGTCGAACCTTCGCATCGATGCACCTTTTAATTTCTTTTTTTTCGCATCCTTGTCGCTATCACCGATACGAGAATCGAGTCGCGAGGGGTGGAGGGAAGCAAATCGATCGCGGCGGATTTGCCACGGACGCCGCGAAATATAAGAGAGAGCGAGGGGTAGACTCCGACTACAATAATTTTCGTGACAGCAGGAAAAGTATTCCCCGATTTTCTTCGGTTTCTCTTCAATCGTTCTTTCTTTCAAGAAATTATTTTCAATATTGTTCCAATTTTCGGTTTTTTTTTTATTCCGTGATGGAATTTGTGTTCACTCCCGTTTGTTTGGGCTTTGACCGGTTTTCTTTTCGATGTTTCATCGTCGTTAAATTTAGTTTTGTAATCGTTCAGGCTCGCCATTTTTTTTTTTTTTTTTACGGAAGGTACATGTGTTCAGACTTGCTTGGGTTTCGACTGTAATCGCTCTCGTAAAAAGAGAATTCAGGATTTTCGTTGTTTTTTGTGCGAATTTTTGTTATCTCGTGTATTTCAAAAAATTGCTCGAATTTCCAGTCTTTTTTTTCGCAGTAACGGCAGTTATGTCTGTTTGGGTTACGTTAGGTTCACTCAGCCATTGCCCAGCTTTTAAAATCGATTCCCGATTTTATTCGATTTTTATTTTCGAAGTTTCATCCGTGGTAGAAATACTTAAAGAATTGGTAGAACTTGGAACATATTTTTTTAAGAAGCGACGAAATTTGTGGTAGCTCTCAAGTGACGAGGAAGTAATGACAATTAATTTGGAATTTGGTGAAACTGCTGATGGTGGCGAGGGTGCCGCCAATGGTGCCGAGGGTGATTTCGCGTTGCCCGAAAAGGACTAACGTGAGAAAAACTCGACGATATTTAACTCGAACAAGGTGCCTGTGACAACGAACCTCCCAGGTCGCGCCGGAAGTCCAACGGGCGTTTCTCATCGCGTTTCCGAACGCGTGCGGTCATTTTTGGTAAATTACAAACAAAGCTTGCCGGAATGGCTGCCGAAAAAGTTAACGGAATTGCGGCGAGACCAGCTCTGCCGGGCCTCTTTTTCGTCATTGCTGTCTTCATTGTTAGTTACGCCGGTGCCAACGAGAGCTGGGACCGAGACAGTGATCCAAGTACGTATTTTCTTTTTACGATTCTAAAAAACGTTCGTGCAGGAATTTTTTCGGACCCCGAAAACTTTTTAGGAATAAAACAACGTCCGGTACTATATTTGGATTTATTAATCATCATATTTAGTAATAATAAATATTTTATTTTTCATTAATTAATAATCTATGAAGTATTAAAGTTTGTTTAATTAATTATCAATTCATTTATTATTAGATTTCGACTCGTTGGTTATTGACTTATTAAATATTAAATTTGTATTTACTAATATTTAAAATAATGAATTAGTTATGGAATGTAGGGTCGACTTTGTCAAATTTATTAATCATCAAACTCAAATTTATTAATCATCAAATTAAGGTTTGTTTGGGTTTGATGATTAATCGATTTATTAATCATCAAGTTTGGATTTGATGATTAATCAATTTATTAATCATCAAACCCAAACAAACCCAAACAAACAGGTTAATTAATTATGAATTTATTTATTTTAAGATTTATTAATTATCACATTTATGTGGACTGATTTAATTCACGATCTTTGCAGTATCGACGACCGAAGTGAACGCAGTTCTCGGTCAGTCAGCGTCATTGCCATGTGATATCGAACCGTCCACGAGGGACGACACCCTCTATATGGTTTTGTGGTTCCGCGATCACTGGATCAAGCCGATTTACAGGTAAGGAACATTCCAATATCCTCAACGTACGTAAATCGCGACCAATTTTTTTTAAGGCCTCTTGAATATTTTTTACAGCTTATCCGAAACTTTATTTTTCCGCAATTCGTATTACAATGAATTTCGTATTGTGAATATAACCGTATGAAAAATTGTCTGCACTCTTAAATTCTGTTGAAATATATCAACGTAAACATTTTAATCCGTACGTATTCGGGCTTAAGATTTTTCGAGATAAATAGACGAATAAAATTAAATAAAAAATGTCAAAGAATCAAGACCGAATTTGATACTGAATTCTCGTTTAAAAGTGATTAAACAAAAAATGGTGTCACAATGAAGAAATTTGGATCGCTCAAAATCCGTAGACACGAAAAATAGAGAAAAAAATCCAGACAAGCCCAAACGAACGAAAAATAAAATGAATAAACTTATAAATAAAATAAATATCGCAAAACATTAATTAATTTATTTATTATTAGCGAACAAATTGCTAAAAATAACCAAACAAAAGGATAAATTAAACAAATGTTAAAACAAAGAAAAAATATACTTTCCACTTCTCGTTAAATTATGATAAGGACAAAAAAAAAATTGTTTTAATCAATTTTTGCTCTAAGGAGGGCATTATTTTCCTGAGACTTTTCCTGGATGTTGATATTCCATTAAGGCTGGACGAGCCAAAATAAATCACGTGGCGAAGATTACCTTATGTATATGAGTGTATATACGTATATAATATTTGTACGAGACAGATAGGGATCATATTAAAGTAAATGCGTGACGAAAGTACGAAGGGTGGTTTACGATATAA
Organism: Ophioninae sp. A BG-2022a; assembly: GCA_030523105.1. Classification (NCBI taxonomy): domain Eukaryota; kingdom Metazoa; phylum Arthropoda; class Insecta; order Hymenoptera; family Ichneumonidae; species Ophioninae sp. A BG-2022a. The sequence continues at coordinate 4,930 of JAPYZI010006096.1, read as the reverse complement.
CGGGGATGGGTCGCTTATCTCCGTGTTGCAGCTTCGATGTACGTGGTAGGCCGATCGAACAAGCCCTCAACTGGTCCGACGACTCAGTCGCTCCTCGAGCCCACTTTAAGACGTCATCCAAGGCGGCCCTTTTCCTCGAGGGTGTTCAACTCAGCGACGAGGGGATATACAGGTGTCGGGTGGATTTTCGAAATTCACCCACTCGAAATTTTCAAGTCAATCTCACTGTGATTTGTAAGTTGATATTCTTATCCAAATTCATTGAAATATGCCTCTGGAGTTACGATATTTTAAAAGACTAATCGTATCATACTCATTTCATTCAACTTTTTATTCAATCGTTTGTTCAATCGTTTATTCAACTTTTTTCAACAATCAATCGTTTATTCAATCAATTTCAATCAATTCCAACAATTCAATCGTTTATTCAACAATCGTTCAATCGTTTATTCAACTTTTTTCTCCGCATGCAAATTTACACGACGGAATATCAATTACCGGAAAAAACGAAATAGGGAAAAAATTGTGTATTTTAAAGATATATATATATATATATATATATAGTTTTTTTTCGTAATTGTATTATTTTATCTCCGCTGAAAAATAAGGAGACAGAAAATGAATTGCCCTCGAAAAAGAAATCTCACGGAATATATATATATATATATATATATATTTTGTTACGTGAACATTTTGTCGAATTTCTGATATTCAAGTTTTTATTTCGATCGTATGAAATTTCATATTAAAAATAGTATACATATTATTTTTTAGATAAACGTTTTTCAAATTCCTCCTTGAATTCAAATATTAAAAAATGTATTGCCAAAAAGAAAAAAATTGTTTTTTTATTTTTTTTTTTTATTTTGGTGAAGAGCTACGAAATTTGTTAATTCGAAAACGCTGTATATCTATTTGAGCAAATGTCTTTCAATTTTCAGGTTTTTGAGGATTCATTTTGCTCTTGTATTTTGTAGTTATTATTATTTAATCGTGCGCTGTTTAATTATTTAAATAGATTATTAATGCTTTTAAAAAATACATATTCTTTCGTATGTTTGTCTGTACCATTTTGTATGCTCAAAGATTTTTTCAATTATAAACGCGTGCTAAGCTTAAGCGTTTATTCGTAGTTTAATGTATGTACTGGGTTCCGTTTATTTCCGGTATTGCTCGTTCATTCGTTTCAACAGTTATTAGAGCCACGGGCAATTGCGGGGAGCGTGATTTGCAACTCTTGCTATTACGATCGACATGTTGATATCATTAACCCTGTTTGGGAAACGATCTAAATCAGGGAACGAAGAAAAAGGGCATTAGGGTGAATCGTAGGGTTGAAACATGCAGGACAATTACTGTTTGCTTCTAGTATCTTACTGTCTCATATTCTCCTTCATATTCGAAAGCTTTTTTAAAGCAATTCCTTTCAGTCTCCGTTTTTGTTATTTACTCTTTTATATTTTTTGTTTATCTTCCAGTTTTACTTCTAAAAATAATTAATCTTATTAAATCAATTTAGATAATAACGTTAAACAATTTCTTGTTCGACGGTTTAAATTCCAGATATTTTTGTAAATCATTATTTCAAATAGATTTTTATTAATTTCGATTGTTCTATTAACATTAATTGTGCATTAAACTTCGGGCAATATACCTATACATTTTTTAAATAATAAAAATCGTTCCTTTCTTTATAATAGATTTTTTATGCATGAAACAAAGATCAAACGTGTTTGTTCCAAATAAATGTGGATTATCGAAAAAAAATGATGAATTGTTATCCGCGTAAACATAAAAAAAAAACCATATTTGAAAATACAACCTGTCTTTTTTCGCACGGCGCAGATCCACCGCATCAACTGCTCATATACGACAGTTCCAGTCGCGAAGTTGATAAAGTCGTTGGACCTTATCACGTCGGTGCTGAATTCAGTTTATCCTGCGAAGTCAGGGGTGGTGAGTTATTTTGTTTGGGCTATTTTCCTTCGATCTTAATTTTCTAAGCTCATGAAATTAAGTAATATTTTTCAAAATTAAATTTTCAAATTAAATAATATTTTTCAAAGATTACAGCATATACAATGAACAAACTATTAATCTGAAAAACAACAACGAAAAAAACTACAGAACGAAATCGATTTGTGTAAATTCTAAAAATAACAAAAAAAAAAAAAGGATAAAAAAGAAATATTAAGTTAAGTGAATCGATAATTCGATTATACAATTGTCACTTTTTACGTGCATCATTAATTTAAAACTCGATAAGTATAGATTAAAAAAAAAAAATTTTTTTATATAAGTATAGATTTTTTAAAAAAGATTTTTTAATTAACAATGCATATGAGAAATCGGCAATTTTATATTCGGTCATTCCATTATATTCATTATTAATGGGAAAATCAAAGCGAAAATAGACAACTGAGCGTCTTAACGATCGATTGCATTATCAAAGAGACAAATATAGATCGAGGCAGAGGACAAATATATATATGTATATATATATATTAGCCTCAATCACGAGAAATCCGGACCTGTCGATTAATTATGCAGGTAAGCCACCACCGACAATCACGTGGTACAACAACGACAAGATAGTGCAGGGGGTGGAGAGCACCAAGGCGAACATTGTGGTGAGCAAGTTGAACGTATTGCAACTGAAAAGGGAGCACCTCAATACGACATACAAATGTCAAGCAGCCAATACGGACCTCGTCGCACCCTTAGAAAAGTCAGTCGTGCTCGACGTTCATTGTGAGTACATTTTTTTCTTACGAGATTACAATCCCTCCTGAAAAACGTCCGAAAAAGCGTACCGAGACTTTTCGCATAACTTGGTATCGAATAAAAGTATCTCCGAAATAAAAAAAATAAAAAATGGGCAAGCCTTGCTCGATGTTAGTTAAATTAATAAACATTGTTTAACTAATGACAATGTTAATAAATTGTAAATATATATTAATCGAAATTTTTGAACAAAAAATATAATATAGCTTTAATCAAATGAATAAATAACTTTCGTTAATTCTGATTAAATTATTTAAAAATGTTTATTCCTTCAATTAAATTCTAATTGAGTCAATTAAAATTCGTCACAACTAGAGAAAGATATTTACACTTGGATTGTGAATCAAATATCTTCGAATGTAAAATGAAAATTCATTATTCATAATTATTGCAAAAATTCAATTTCTGACACGTGCCACTTTTCTTTTTTCAAACGGTTCTCTCAACAAATTCTTTTTACGTAGTGGAACGATTGAATGCAGGAATTATTAAGTGATAATCGAAAAAGTCAAAAAAAAATAAAAACACCGAAGAAAAACTAATCACACGAAATGCTATATCGAATCAAATTTGTAATTTTGCAAAAAATTAAAAATACGATAATTAAATAAAATATATATGGATCGTATTGAAAAATGAATGATCGAATGTAACAAATGTTGACGTTTTAGTGGAACCGGTGAGTGTGAAAATACTTCACAAACCAGTGTCACTCGAGGCGGATAAAACGTACGAGTTGACGTGTGAGGTGATAGGCTCGCATCCGCGAGCTCGTGTACTTTGGTTCAAGGGTGAGATAATGATCGACAATGGAAGATCAAAGGACACTGGAAATTCGAGCGTCGTTTTGAACACTCTGAAATTTTCACCTTCGAACGAGGATAATGGACAGAATTTGAAATGTCGCGGAGAAAATCCAGAGATTTCAAACGCCTTTCGAGAAGATCTCTACCCTCTCAACGTTGTTTGTAAGTCAAGAGGAAAATTGCTGAAACAACTAATCGACATAAAAAATACAAAAATTCGGAAGATTTATTATTTTATCTCATTTACGGAATTATTTTCTGGCTTACAAGCTAAATAAAACTGTATTTAAAAAATCACAAAATGTCGTGAGTTTTTGAAATACATAATAATTCAACGTTTTTGTATTTGAAAATACGAAACGATTAAATTGAATAATTATGACGAATTGATTTCCGTAAAATAACTTATTAATTCCGTAATTTCATTTAATTATAATATTCATTTCACTGAAAATATTCAATCGATTTAACAAATTATTAAATGATTCATCAAAATTTATTATGAATTTCATAAAAAAAGGATTTTACTAAAATGTGGATGAAAGCTTTTTGAAGTTCGAATTATATTGAAATTCCATGGATTAAAAATAAAATACAAAATAAATTTGCGCTTCGAGTACGTGAATATTTTTTATTATGTTTTCAACTAATTGTTTATGCGTCGAAAATTTTCAAGTAGGAATTGTGAATCTTATAAGACTTTTTCGTAGTTCCACCGAAGGTGCAACTCCATCTGGGCAGCACATTGAAACCGCAGAATATAAAGGAAGGCGACGACGTGTATTTTGAGTGCAAAGTCCTCGCAAATCCTGCACATCACAAGATTACATGGCGACACAATGTATGTTATTGACTCAACACTTTTTTTATTCATTGTTATTAACTTTCACAATTTGCACAATTTTTGCAATTTGCGCAATTTTTGCAATTTTTGAAATGCGCACAATTTTTAACTGTGTTAAAAACTTGGCACATTCGTATAAGAAATAGAGTTTTTTTAATAACTCTAAATGAGATTGATTTTCTTCGTACGAACGAACGATCAAATATCAACAAGAAATTAAAAAAAATGATTAATTATTAAGGAAATGACGAACACGTTGGAAAATTTTGACGCGTCACCTCGTTACGTCGGTAATGACAATTTTGGGATTTTGCGCTGCGAGTAACGACCGATCGATGGCGCGCCCCGCGCGCGAATTCGGCCGCGAACTCTTGACTTTTGGGGCGAAGAATCGTCGCAGGACAATTGCCGAGCGCAGACCGTGGCCGCGTGTGTGTTTACGTACGTGTCGATTCGTTACGAGCGCAGCGTCGAGAAAAGACGCGCGTAGTTTCGT
>JAPYZI010006095.1:0-16927 GCA_030523105.1 Ophioninae sp. A BG-2022a | reverse complement strand
ATTGTTTAAGTTAGGCAAAATCCTTTTTCAAACCCTCCAAATGTCTTTCGATATCGTATAAGAAGCTCACCCTACGACCTTTTGAAATATCGTGATTTTCGAGATTCCGGCAAAATGGGCCTGGGAGGTCGAAAAAAATTTTTTTTCGTTTTGATGCTCTAAAAAGGGTCTATTTGATCGGAAATTTTCCGCTGATTACGAATATGCCCGAGTTTATGTCGAAAGTACAAAATTAGACTGGGAAAATGCAAAAAACTTTTCGAGAGTATTTTTTGGACATGTGAAAAATTTCGGAAACCAATTTCTCCGCTATTTCTTCATAAAAATAGATGAAACAAAGCTCAAAATGTGTACTTTTGACCGCTTGTGAGGCTTATGCTCGGGAAATTTGTGAAAGTGAAGGCTTATGCTCGAGAGAAATTAGATTTTGAAATTTCGATGTGGCTAATAACGTGTTCGTCATTCCCTTAAAAAAAAAACAATTATTTTTTTTGTGATTTACAATGATGAAGAAAATGATAAAATGAGGTTAAAAGTATTTTTAGGCTGTGAAGAAAGTTTCGAAATTTCGAAAAAGTCCTCGAGGATCAAAAAGGATCGTTTTCCTCACTTCCGTTGACGCGTGTATGCCTGCGTGGTCACGGGGCAAATAACCATTCACGTCTGAATGACGATACTCGTGAATAGCGGAGAAGCATGGAAAAAAAAATCTCGTGAGGCCACCAACGAAGCGAAAGAGGAGATAGAGGATGAAGAACATAAGAGGAGAAAGTTCAGGCGATCCAAAAGTCAGTCGAGTCAGTTTGACACTCACGAGGACCGGACTATCCTACCGATCGAATCTCGACGCTCGAGTGTCCGATTTGGGTCAGGTTCACGGACGGTCTTCTGTCTCCGTCGAGACTAAACAGACGTCGGGAATTAGCGGGTCTTTGATACTTCAAAAGTGGCCCGAAGTGGAGAAAAGAAACTTGGGTATTTCGAGATCAGAATTTCTTTTTTTTTAAATATACAAATTTTGGAGATTGCGAGTATCAAGGCAATACTCGTAAAGTAACGTTGACGAGAAGTGGCAATCAGTAACATCTGACTCGTCGACGCGATGCACGATTTTTAAAAATCGTTTAACGTTTTTTAAATCCATTGACGTTTTTAAAATAATTTTGCCATTTTTTCAAAAACATCCATCGTTTCTTTAAATAGTTTTACGTAAACAAAAAAATCATTTCATGTTTTTTAAATCTTCTTACCATTAAACAAAAAATAATTTAAGATTTTTTAATAATCTTGCGATTTTGTAAGAATCCATTAAGTATCTTTAAATAATATTCCGACTAATCGAAAATCGTTGAACGTTTTTTCAAAATTGGTTAACGATATTTAAATCTTTCCACGATATTTGTTTTCCACAATTTTTTATCGTTTTTTAAGAATTATTTAATCCTAAAAATTAATTGATATTCACTGGAGGTTTTACAAAATCGTTAGTCAACAGTAAAAACATCGAACTTCGCGCGGTTACTTCAAAACTTTGAAAAATTTCGATACGAGGCTACTCATTTTTCTTGGCTAGTGATTTATGCGTAATTACGTTGGTAAACAGAAATTTTCTTGTACCCATTCGTGTACGTGAAATAAGAGAAGGCAGCGGCCCTTTCTCGAATCACGCTGCTGACATTAAAGATTGCGCGGGGAACGCGAAATGTTGCCAAGCAAAAAAAAGGCGTGTTTCGATACTTTTTTTTGGATCGGACGAACAGCGGTCGTCGTAACCCCGTGCGCGCTGTAAATTGGCTCGTGTGCAGGAGGTTGGGATAAAGTACGCGGGCAATGGATGTCACAGTATGGAACTGCGCATCCGAGCTTCCTCCAGATTAGGTAGCGGTATTTATATAACCTTCAGGAAGACGCATTACCGTCGCTTTGGGAAATTCTCTCACCATATATCTCTCTCCTCCTCCTCCTCTTCTTTTTATTCGTATCTATCTTTCCGTCTCTGCACTCGGACACGTAATCCGTTTGCGCGAATCAGGAATTCGAAGCCGCTCGTACGCGAATACCGTCCGTACCGCGAGTTCAAGTTCCTTCGGTGCGCGCGCGTAACAAAAATTCCTTCGGTTTCATTAAAATCTTCGTGGGAATTTGGATATTCCAATTATTTTTTCCACATTGTTTTCGTTTTTGTTTGGGTTTATTTGGGTTCGAAATTCCCGTTACGTTTACCTGCGTAATCATACGCATAAATAATTTATTTGATTCCAATTTACCGATTAATTTTTTTTAATAAAAGATTTTTTTATTATTTTTTTTCAATTCAAGATTAATTATTTCGAAAAACTTCCGAATAAAAATACTGTTATATAAAAACATAGGTATTTTGCAACAACATTAATATTGACAATTTATATTGACTAATTTTTTTCAAGCACGAGTTTGAGAATTAAAAAAAATGTTTAATTTCCGAAAAACAGGTTTGAAGTTTGTCCTGCATTTTCAACGTTAGTTTCTCCTCAATTAGTGTTGCCATAAAAGGCACAAACGATTTTTCAAAATTTTCGCAATAGTTCAACCCCTTAAGGTTCCCCTATTTGTGGCTCTCTTTCTCTTTGCGTCGACATCGCGGCACCGCGGGGATTCGCGCGACGGTTCTTTAATTAGCGACACCGTTATGCCCGGTAATTTGTAGCAGCACTTGGTGCACCTCGAGAGTTAGCGTACAGCTCTTATGACAGCGTGCCAAGAAATTCTCGAGAGAGCCGCAGGCTGGCAAGGGGAAGGGGGGGGGGGTCAGAGTGGCGCAGAATTAGGAAAGGAGCGGACGGACGATGCTGAGAAAGGCAAACGCTCTTCTACGGATTACCGAAAAGGCTTTTCACGCTTTTCCGCAATTATCGTTGGTCGAAGACGAAACGAGAGGAAAGCGGAATTGATGCTTGGTTTGCGTGTCAATTATTGAAATTCACGCGATTATCGTCGACGATTTAAACGTTATTCAGTCTCGACTTGGATCGCAAATGTTTAGCCTAACAATCTCATTAATAATAAATTAACATTTAAAAAATTATAATTTTCCATTTCTAAAGACGCTAAATTTCGAGGGACATAAAAAAACCTTGTAAATTTTCATTTAAAATTGGCTAGTTTCGTAATGAGACGACAATTTAAAAATTTTCCAAGTTATAGTCAATTCGAAAGTTATTTTTCAAAATGTAGAATTTTTTTTTCTCAACCGTTACATTTCTAGAACTCGAGTCAATTTTATTCTCGATCTCTATAGAACGATCATTAAGCTTGATGAAAAATTGATTGAAAAAAAAAAGTTCTGATGATCGTTACACGGGCCAAAAGATGCGTCGGAGAGCCACTCTGCTCGTAAAACGTTATTTCCGTGGTCGACAATTCCCTTCTGACGACGGTGCGTACGAAACAGCTGCGCGAGTAGGAAGAAGGAAGAAAGGAAGTTGGAGTGAAGGAAATTCCCATTTAGTCCGAGCTCCCGGTTTTTATTTATAAAACCAACCCCAGAAGGCTTTACAAAACAGCTCCAAAAACTTTATATTACAAAAAAAGAGATTTTTAAAATATCTCTAAACTTCCGATAAATTAAGTTAAATTTCTCGTTGAAAATTATTTTCGTGGATATAAAAATGCATATGCGAAGGCCAACTAAATGCCAGTCAGTTTTATAAACCAGAGAGCTTTACAGAACAGCTTTTAAAAACTTTTAAATAAAAACAAAAAAATATTTTATCTCCCTAAACTTCCGATAAATTTTATTAAATTTCTCGTTCAAAATTCTCTTTGTGCATGGAAAAATGTCGATGTGAAATACAGCCAAAGGATCCTTGGCTTCGTTGAAACACAAACAAAAAATGTGCTCGATCGGCGATCCCGCAACGTCGCAGATAAAAGTAAACAATCGCGACAGGGGCTCGCGTTTCTCGATCGAATTGTAAACATACGATGTGCACACTCGGCGCGCGTTTACCGGCTATTCTCTCTCTTATTTCGCTGCGCGTGCAAAAGTATTACAAGCTTGAAAAATAAAGAAAAAAAAAAAGACAACGAAAAACATACAAGCTGGCACGATGCAAATCGATCCTTCGAAGACGCGATTTCACTCGGTTCGAATGATTGTAAACAGATGAACGTGGCGAAGGAAATTACAGGCCCAAACGTTACTCGATCCGGCAACAGAGCTTCGCCCGTTTCGTTTTTTTTTTCTTTCTCGATATCTTTGGATAACGTTCCGACATAACCGATAATCTAATCTCGCCTGATGAATTGTATACACGAAAGAGAATAGAGTGTAACCATGATTCTTTACAAATCCAGGAAGGTTATTATACGGCGGATAGCAAACTGCATCGATAACCCAAACAAACCCAAACAAACTCTATTTTTATTGCTAAATGCAAGCTGTATAATTATGATCCAAAATCAATCATTGTCAATAATAATTACGTGCAAAAATAGCAATAAAGAATGTCAAATTAATTTGGGGTTCCAAGTTTTACGTTTTTCTGTCAAAGTTTTTTATTTGCACATTTTCTAATCGTTTTGTTTAATCCACAACTGATTCAGTTACACGAACATTTTTGGCTACTGCAGCAATTTTCTCAGCGTCTTCGAACTTTTTTGAAATATTCAACTTAAATTCTTTTTTTTATCTAAAAATTGCTATGCAATTACGGAAAGTGTGTGAAACATTCTATGTTTCAATAAAAATCGAAGTTTTTAATAACACGAAATCTATTTATTTGACGAAAAAAATTGTTTAAAAAAAAGAGTGGTTCGAACTGACCCAATGAATCGATACGATAAATAAATCGTGATTAATTTTCACCCCTCGATTAGTCGAGATAATGATCGGAAATAAATATTTTTCTGAAATAAATTGAAAAATATACACTGGCCATTAAATGAACGATTTTCTCTGACAGCTCGTAAGGCAACGAAATTTACGAGATATTTATCGTAGCGCGCGGTCTGCGGCCCACATATCGAGTAATCGAATTAACTTTGGGAGTACTAAACAACACCGCCTCCTAAAACATTGACAGTTGGGTTACGAAAAGGCACAGTGGAAGTTATTTCACGTGTTCGATACTTCGGCCTGTGCCCGTTTGTTTGACAGCAGTTGATACGTACATGCGCATGCGTATGTGCGCTTTCATCCACGTACGCACGCATCACTATCTTTGGAATTATCGTCGAGTGTCTGGTGCAGTGAGAAAGCACTTACGATCCACCCCCATGGTTTTATGACTTTCACATCCTATGTATTCCCTCTCCTCCTCTCTCCCTCTCTCCCTCTCTCCCTCTCTCAAACACAATTAGTGTTCTATCTGCGAGTTTTTCTTATTAGTATTAATTTCAATTTTATTTATGATTTTTAAACGATCGTTTCCATTTTTTAAATTTATGTTTTTAAATATATTGTTTTTAATAATTTGTTTTATTGCGATATCGTAACAGTGTACTTAATTTTACTGGCTTTAATCAAGTTTGTCTGTAATTGGGGAGTTGTAATTATGGTGGAAACAAATAATCAATTAATCTCTTTCTACCTCTCCCTCTTTGTATTTTCTATTATTATTATAACAATTATTTTACATTTTTATTTTCGTATAATTTTGATTATAGGAGTTATTTACTTTATTTCCAATATTTTTTATTTGATTTTTTTTATGTATTGATTTATTTATTATCATTGTCTTGTTTTTCTTATTCTTTGTTTTCTATACTTTTTTGCAAAATGTATTATTTTATTCTGATTTTTTCTATTTCCTCTCACCCTCTCTCTCTCTCGGTTTTTTATTTTCTCTCTCTCTCCCACTCTCTCCATTCCACGTTTTTCTTTCGTCTCTATAACCTAGACAGACCATAGAAACCGGAAACCCTCGAGGGTTGTGGACCATGGCGCCATGATGGTTTACGAGGGTCATCCACGTTTCGCCGAAACACAAATTCTCGGTTTGATTGCCTGGAGGCTTTTCACCAACGGGTTTCTCACGAAAAGAGCCCAAATGTCGTACTAAATACGTAAAGATAAACGAGCTTTTCCTGCGATTGGATTTCTTCGACGTAAAGTGACGTTCGTATTTCTTACACGAGAAAAAAAAAAGAAATTGAAACGATGGAAGTTGCAAATGTGTATTAGGGTGTTTCGACTATAGCTGATGTATATTTTCGAAGTTGAAATTGATTTTCTTGTCCCGTAATGAAGTACCGGTGATGCATAACGATGAAAAAAAAAAAAAGAAAAAAAAAATCGATGGGGCAAATCGCTCGAGTCGTACACGTACGAAATATGGTAATTTTCGACACTCGTCGCACGGGCGTCCGCAAACTTTTTCTTCTCTCGCTTCTCTCACTCGTAATCTGATAACGAGAATGGAAGCGACCTCGGGGGGAAATTCAATTTTCCGGCGAAATTGACGGGTTGGAAACTATTCGCCGATTCGTCTTTGGAGTTGATCAACGACAAGCGTTGTTCAACGGTTACGAAAATTGAGGGAGCACGTACAAGAAAAAAGAATGGGTCTCTTTTAAAAATTTTGTTTTTTTAAACTTACTACTGAATGGGAAAAAGAAATTGTGAGAATATTTTTGGAATTTATGTTTCGGCTCCACCAACTCTATGAAATCGTGAAAATTATTAATCGTATTATCAAGATTTCTATTTTATACCAGCTGCGATAACAATTTTCCCAGTCAATATACGATTTCAATAATTTTAATAAAAAATAGTAGAATATTTATATTTTTGAACAAAACGAACTTTGATGAAATCGGAACAATAGTTTTTGTAATAATAATTCCCAAAATTCGTCGTTTTTTATCCCATTCATCGGACGTGCATTTTTTACAACAAAATAAAAAATAGAAAATTTAATAAAATGTAAATAAAATAAAATAAAAAAAAAAATTGAAAACAAAATACTGAAATAAAATTTAAAAAGTATCTAAAAAATATTCCTGTTCTTCGAAATTTGAAGATACAAACATCATAATTATTTTTCTTCCTCGATAACCACTCTTCATTCGAGTAAGATACGAAAAGCGAAATTGAAGGGAAGGGGTGGAGCGTCGAGCGATAAATTCATGCTCGATTTTAATTTCGTGGCAGACGCCCGCTGTTCGAACATTCGTGTTCTCGAATCAAGCCCCTTCCATCTTTCAATGAACTATTCCTAGCTCCCTCGAGTACCGGGCCCTCGTAAGACGCGAGTTCGCTACGTGTATAAGCGTCGGAGAATTTCGTACGGGAGAAGCGCATCTTGGGTTGGCTGGCACGGCTGGCCGTGACTCTCCGGTTTGTGACCATGACAGAAATCATCCCGGTGTATTTTCGTCCTACAGCATCCCATACGTACAGTTATACGAAGTCGTACGTGTCTCGTTGATGATGCAGTCTCTTCGTTCGTCAAGCTCGTCGGTTCCGAGAGTCTCGCGATAGTCTACACTCTGCCAACTCGTCTGCAACGCGAGTTCGGACGATCTTTGGTGCAACGTTGAATTCCTCGGATTTTTCCAGCCCATCAAAGAAGGCTCCTTTAAACTAATGATTTTCAACTTTCTTGCCAAATTAAAGGTCCAAGTTGAGTAAAATCTTCAAGTTTCATGAAATTCCAAGCATAATCTTTATCTCGAGAGCTCGACTGGAAAATCTCAGCATCAACGTAGCCCAAGATCAGTCGAAGTTGAAACATTGAATTTAGTTGTATGTTGACAGTTAATTCGGAGTTTTAAGTTTAGTCGAGACTTCAAGGCGATTCGAAGATCCAAGTTGAATTGATGTTCCAAGATTAAACGAAGCTTCGAGTCGAAGCCCCGAATCAAGTTGGAGCTCTGTTAATTCAAAGCTGCAACTTGACTCGAAGCTCTGTTAATTCAAGTTCAATCTACGACTTAATTTGAAATTGCCGAATCAAGTTGGAGCGCCAAATTAGGATAAAGCTTCAAATCATATTGAAGCCCCAAATCAAGTTGAAACACTGAATCAAGTTGGAGCTTTGTTAATTCGAGTTCAAGGTACGACTTATATTGAAATTGCCAAATCAAGATAGAGCGCCAAATTACGACAAAGTTTCAAATCAAATTGAAGCTCCAACTTGAGTTAAAACTAAAACTTGAGTCAATGCTGAAAATTAAGTTGAAGTTCTACATCGAGTTTGAATTCAAAACCCAAACAAACCGAAACAATGTTGATCACGATATAAACGATTCGCGTGAAAAGTCTCGTATCGTTACTCCTATGTATCGAATTCGTTTGGCAAGTACGCGCGCTCGACGGGCGTTGGAGTGAAATTCTTCGGTTTTACGAGGGGGGTCGACCGAGTGCCGCGGGGAGGGGGGAGAGAAAAGGAAAATTCATGACGAGATGGCGATGGGCTATTCACCCCGAAGGCCTACTCACACTATGTATATTTATCCGTGTATGTACATAGTAAGGATCGTGTTGGCGGACGTCACTCGACCGCCATATCACATACGACTTTCGACCCCGTTACACGTGTAATTACGAGGACTCATTTCGTATACGCGTATATTATGGCCATGCGTAACGGATGCTCGAATGGTGCTTCTTCACTCCCTTTGCTCTCGACTTTACGCCCTCCAAATTCTTTGGAATCGCTAATTCGAAAATGTACACGAGATGGAACCGGAAAAACTCGATTCCTTCCCAATCAGGGATTAATTTTGTGAAAAAATCTCGCGGGCACGCGAAGTGTGGAGAAACAGAGAAAACTTTGAAAAAAAACTTAAGAGATACGCGTTTTTAAGCTTTGCTCGAATGGTGCTTCTTCACTCCCTTTGCTCTCGACTTTACGCCCTCCAAATTCTTTGGAATCGCTAATTCGAAAATGTACACGAGATGGAACGAGAAAACCTCGATTCCTTCCCAATCAGGGATTAATTTTGTGAAAAAATCTCGCGGGCACGCGAAGTGTGGAGAAACAGAGAAAACTTTGAAAAAAACTTAAGAGATACGCGTTTTTAAGCTTTTTTGGAAAGTCAATCCTTAAAATCTTGCGTGAATGCAGATTTTTATTGGACCTATTAAACCATTGGAAATCATTGATCACGTATCCTCTTTAACCTCTGGAAAAACGGTTTCGGTTAATCTCGAGACATTCCTAAAACTTTTGGGTGTCAAGGGTTGATTTTAACGGTGGCGATCGGTTTACGTGATTCTTGCGAAAGAGTGCGAGCCCTCACACTCCTGTAGTATGCGTTACGATATCATCCTCAATTGAGAGAAAGCGACACGGATGCAAGACCGACAGAATTAATTAAACAATTGGGCTAGTGCCTTTGGCTCTTGTGGGGACCTCGTTAAAAAGGTTAACTTTCGAAATTGAGAATGTACGCGTGGGGGTCGAGGAGTGTCAGCCGAGAGATGAGCAACGACCAACGAATGCTCCGGAGCACCATCAAAATAATTGTCGCATTGTTAGACCCTGATCCACACAAATGTGGACATAATTCCACCCACATCTGTAGCAATGCACCAATATCAAAATCCGCTGCAAAGAAACGACTATGGCGAAGATCCAGCTTGTCGTGAAAAACCCTCACTAGAAGTTCGCAGACAGTCCTTAAAGTATTACTTTATGAATATTGAAAAATCCCAAAAAATCCTGAAAATTTGAGAAATTATCATTTTTGATAAAATAATGATACGTACATTTTTTATGAATTTTCTATCAATTAGTTTATTAATTATAAAAGCATGAATTTAAGGGAGTCAATTATGGGAAAACAGCTTTTGCAGAGGTTTAAAAATGTCAAATATTTTAAAGAAAAATAGTAAAAAAAAAAATATAAAATAGTTTAAAAACAAAAAAGTGTTACTATATTAAACCCTTAACATTTTTTAAAATTATTTCTGCAATAATAATTAAATATTCAGTAATGATTAATCCAGCTACACCTTTTTTTTCATTTCTGAAAAAAAAGAATGTTTTAAAAATAATACGAAAAGCTGTAATTTGATTTTTCCTACTAATTGAAGTGAGCTGCTGATGCAGCTGCAGCGCAAAGACAGTTCTCGTCGTTGTCAAGATAATCAGCGGGGCTAATTTTCCAAGGGCGAAAAAAAAGCCATTAAGAAGTTGGCTGTTTCTCTTCTCCAGGCAGTTTGAGAGTTTTGCATCAAGAGCAGAGCCAACGGGGATAATACCGAGTTCTTCATCATCAACTTTGCTCCAGCGGAATTGGGAGGGAGAGAGACTGCG
This sequence comes from Ophioninae sp. A BG-2022a, assembly GCA_030523105.1. NCBI lineage: Eukaryota > Metazoa > Arthropoda > Insecta > Hymenoptera > Ichneumonidae > Ophioninae sp. A BG-2022a. The sequence continues at coordinate 6,683 of JAPYZI010006095.1, read as the reverse complement.
AAGGGTCGTGGGGGAAGCCTTAAAGGGTTGAAAGCCAAGGAAGAGATCTGGTGTCGAAGGGTTGGCCATTTCTGGGTACGAGGAACACGGGGCTTCCTCTCATTTGTGTATAATCGTGAGATCGTCCCGTAGGAATCTTTTTTTGCTTCCGAGGGTTCAACTTTTTTAAGCCCTTCTTCATTCTTCCTCGCGCCGAAAGAAAACTCAAAGCGCCTACCAGAAATTATTCTCAAATTTCCGTCACGTACGTGGTACAATAATCCCTCGCGAGGATTATTGTACGTACTGGAATTAGCGACTCGAGGATGACTCTTTTGTTACTTCGTACAATAAAAACGAAAACTTATTCTTAATACCAATAAAAAATATTTTCATGCGAAATGTTCGATTCACAAGAAATGAAAATGCAATTTAAAAAAAAGAAAGGAATTTTCTTTGATTGCATTTTTTGTTTAGTTTCGATTAAAAAATGTTTTTATGAATAATAAATAATATATTTGTATTTATATAAATTATTATAATATTTATATTATATTATATTATATTATATTACAATTATCCAATAATTATACTATGTTCATATAATAATAATAATATTATAAATTAATAAATATATATTAATTATACTTACAAACAATGAGCATACTCAATATGAACATTCTCTAAAAATAATTATACCCGAATTAAAACTATTCCCGTAATATTTTTATTCGTCGTACCCGAGCCGATGAAAATAAAAAGATCTTTATAATCGCACCCTCAAGATTTGCACTCGCGTTACCATTCCTTGCACCTGAGACTTCAAAAGCGAAAATGTTCTTTTTGTTTGGGTTCGTGGAGTCCGCGAATTCAAAAATATTCCTGCGAAATATTCTCCTCTTCCCCCTCCCGTCCAAAGTTCAAAAGACGGTTTTTAAGGGGGTTAAAAAAAGAGAGAAAGAAATTTTGACACGATTTCTAGGGACGTTTTTACTCGCATCGTACGTCAGATTGTGGGATCGTTCGTGCGACTGATACTCGCGTCTCATCGAGTCATCCGCACCCACGGACCGCGTTCTCTCGCATGAGAAATCGAGACACGCCGGATGCATCGAGGAAAAAAAAAGAAACGAACAAAAAAATATACTAGTTAAAAGCCGAAGCGTACCGGCTTCCGCCGTGTCGCTTCGGTTCGCTCGGTGGCGCTTTTTTCGCCGTGTTGTTGTTTTTTGTCTCATCTGTTCGATCTATCCCATTGTGCGCGACGTACATCCTCCCGGGATAGTATTCGCGGGTAAAAGGACACATACGTGTCCTTTTTTTTCCGGCGTGGACGTAGAAAACAAAAAAAAACACACACAAATATGTTTCGTGTCTTGCTCCTTGGTGTGTACGAAAATCCTTTGTTCGGAATGAACCCAATGCTCATAAACGGAGGGAACGAAAAAAAAAAAAAAAAAAAAACGAGAAATAAACTTGCTCGGGAGTGAAAGGTCGCGTTCTCATCCGCATTTGCACTTGGTGGCGTTCCTTTGTTACAGCGGTTTATTGGCGACAATGATATTTACTGATTGCGCTTGTTTTTTTTCTACTTTTTATTTTTTTAAAATTAATTTTCCTAATATTGGAAGTTTTGAAGCAATCACGGATTTCAGAAGCGTCATTTTCCTAAGTTTTTTTTTTACGAACATCAACCAAATTAAAACGTGATTCTACTTTTGGTCCTCCAAAAAAAAAAAACAGTTCTGGCCTCCACTCTCCTCTCTTAGTTAAATGCTAAAATGCAGTGGTATTTTTCCAAGATCTGAAGTCTATGGATGTCCTGAATGATATGATAAAACTCCAATGAAACCGTGAACTTCTGACAGTTGAATCGATAACTTAACGTACCGAAGCAGCGAGTCAAAAATCCCCAGAGCATAGACGCATCAACTTGTAAAATCGTTGTGAAGAAAGTCACTTCTGAAGGCACTCCACTGTCAATTTTCGCAGCCAAAACCAACCGTTAGAGTTCCAATGTCCTCGAAACGTCTACGTAATTCAGTGGATAATCAAGAGCCATCAACGATAAAGAAAATGATCAAGCTCCAGGCTCAAAGTTGGCAGACGTCTCGAAAGCCAACATTGCGTGAAGATCACGGCTTGAAACGTAGACTCTGGTATACGTCTACACGGGAAGGGGGCAACAAACGTGTGGGCAAACAGGCCCGGGGCTCCATCCGCGCCCACGTGTCGGCACGTATCGAGTGGCCTCTGACATCAACGATTCTGACATCCACCTATGAGCCAATGTATACGTATGTACGTTTCGGAAAGTTGGGAATTATATAAAAACGAAAAGGAGAAAAATGACGAATGGACGGCTTCGACGAGCCGGGTGTTTGACATACGACGCGTATGTCTCTTCTTCAATTTCTCGTTTTCTCACAAATGGCCAACCTATGAATGATATTATGTCCTCCTTCCCTCCACTTCCCCCTCACCGGTTGCTACACACATCCGGACAACGTCTACGACGAGATCTCTTCTCGTTATCGTTCTTGCTCCTCCGGATGGAAACCGGACTCGAATAACGGGTCCCGTCTGCTTCATCTTCGCGTCCACGTTCACAGCCGCCTAAACGTACAGTGAAACGCTGATCTTCAACCGTTTGGTGTAATGGATTATTTAATATCGAATTTTAAATGAAAGGGCTGTTTTAGGGGTTGCTGAAAAATTCCGAATAGTTGGGTATGTGGTATCAGGTCTTTGGTCAAAACGACGTCATGCGGTAAGCTTAGCATTAGTACTTTAATGAAATAGGCATCGAGGCATCAGCAAGTATGAAGAATAATGGCTAATTATATATACATATATATATATATAGCTCTAAAAAATATTTAACTGTTTTTTTTTGTCGTAAATTTCAATTTGTATACTCACTGTCCAATGTATTATTGTATTACTATATAATATTTACATTGTCAATGTTAAAAAGGGAAAAAAATATTGAAAAATCAAAAATAACGTTGAAATTCAAAATGTTACGATTTTTGTTGGTTAACTTTTGGGTTTGCAGATTTGTTTTCGGTTTATAGAATTCGGCGGTGCCCTAGAATGATCAAAGTTTTTGATGCCCTAGTAAAATAAAAATCCCTGATTCTCTAGTCAAAATCTTTGATACCCTGGTGACATCCAAATCTCCGATGCCCTGGTAACATCAGAATGTTTGATGCCCTAGTAACATCGAAATATTTGATGTTACTAGGGCATGTTTTTGGTGAAATAGACGCAGCTGGGGATAAATTCAGGGGATGGAAAAATTAAAAACGGTAAGCAGAAAATCGGGTTCTCACTGTACGTGCACTCGAAGAGAAGAGGGAAGAGCTTGAGGAGGAACGTTTCGAGTTGCGACCATCATGAGAGATCCGAAGTGAGGCTTTCAAGCGTAGGACGCTTCGTACTTTTTCCCTTTTCTCCCCCCCCCCCCACTCCTCATCCTCGTCCCTGTGACTCAAACATTTTTTTTTTCCGTTTCGGTATCAACCACTCGTCAAACAAGCATGCTCGATGTTCGTTCAAATATTACGACGGCGGTGACATAATTTCAATGAGCCGTAAAGATTTGTAGGTTTTGAAACGAGATGCGACGAACGCGGAGGCGGAAATGTGGGACGAAACGCGCGCGAACGTGCATCAATGCGAAATCGTGGTTTTCACGAATGGCCCAATTAAAAGTCAACAGAAATTAAGCCAAATATACGATTTCTGTTAAAAACAATTCACTACTTTAAAAAACATGTCCTTTTTTTCGAAATCTGCTGAAAAGTGTGATCTGACGAAAAAAAAGTCGTAAAGATATTTCGAAGAATTCTTTCACTATCAGAATTTCAGAAAAAACGATTGTGATCTTTTTGAAAAAGAAAATTAATATTAATCCGGTGATGAAAAGCCATGGGGATATCTTGAATAATTCTTTCGACGGCTAAAAGAACTCCAAAAAAAGAATTTATAAAACCAGAGCTTAAAAAAAAATTAAATCGTTCAAAAAAAAAAACATTTGGAAAATCTATAAAAGCTCATCGCCGTAAACATTGATCAGCTGAGAAAAATAAATATATATATTCTGAAATACACTTCATCTATCTACCGGAATTAAAAAAAAAAACAATTGCATTCCCAAAAAGAAAATTAAAAAAAAAAAAAAACGATTCGATTGTCATATCGAATCGTTTTTTGCAAATATGGATTTGTTGAGAAAAAGCTACAGGGATATTTTAATAAAGTCTTTGGGATCTTTTTGATTACCGGAGGCCCAAAAAAAAAAATGTAATTGTCAAAAAAAAAAAATTTCGAAAAATCTCAATTTTATCGCTGGGAATACTAATCCTCTGAGAAAAATTCTAACAATGGTAATGTTGTACGAATCCGTATCGAAGCGATCCCATAGACTTGAGATCCTGCAGACACGTCTGAAAGTGTACACGCGCGCGGGCGCGTAATGGCGGCACAGAGACCCGCGGATTCTCAACGAAGACGTGACTGGTTTATGGAAAGCCTTTGGGTACCTATCGCGCAAAGGTTTTCTAGCTTCGACGGTATTCGAGAGAGGAGCTCTTGAGTACAGCGAAGTTGCGCGGCCCGGCCGAGACGCGATCGTAAAGACTATCATTTATTCACGGGGAAGGACGGGGATTGCGCGCGCGAGCGAGCGAGCGCGGGGGATGATTTACGCGGCAGATAGAACGGGGCATGTTCGGCTCACCGTATATAACCACATATTTTCGCGCATCTCCTCCGCACGCATGTGTGGATATATCCTCATAAACATACAGATTCATTCAAAAAAAAGATTCGTCTAATCGCCATAAATCGTATCTTCCGAAAAAACGGAACCAGAAATCAAGTTTTTTCGAAACAATGAAATTTCAAAAAATAAATCAAATCGTTGAACGATCGTTTGATTCGTTATTTGTAGAAACAGTAACAAAAATGAGTAATAAATATTAATAACAATAAAATCTTAATCAGATGAATAAATGGATAATAATTAATAAATCCATCATGATTTTATGAATAATAATAATAACGATAATTATCACGATCATGTTAATAATAACAATACTATTTAGTATTATCAAACAATTACTTATGAAATAATATAATAATAAATTATTAAATAATAATAATAACTAAATTAATAATAATTTATAATAATCAATAAATCGATAATGGTAATAAAGACTACCAAATTGTGGTAGAAGTGACCTAATAAAAAACCTTTACACTTTCGATACTTTTTTATTTTCCGCGAAAACGTAATATCATTAATATTTTTCATTGGCTGTTAAAAAATGTTAATTAACAATTAAAACAATATCAAAATTCAATGTTCAGCTGATTTTCAAATTGAAGAAAATGTGTAAAAAGAAAATGAAAAACAAAAAAGGCGGTTCTCCAATTCTGAATCGCTCTGTAACACCTCGCACGCCGTCAGATACGTATGGATGTGCACATATATGCATATACATATGTAGAGAAAGATTTAGCGTCGCGCATCTCTGATGATTCATTGTAATTGTCATGCGACTCTCCGTCTGACTGTCCGTCCATCCATTTCTCTCTCTCTCTCTCTCTCTCTCTCTTCGTCTTGCCCGAGGCTGATCCACGATATTCACGTACGCGATATGACATGCACGACATAACGCGTGTATAACCTCGTACGAGGATATACAACGCGCGTCGATACGAGGCTCGTTCGAGAATCGCTAATGAGAATTTTCTCCCACACGCGTAGACATGCGCGCGCACGCGGAGTGCGTCTTGGGCGAGAAGACCGGAGCATTTAACTGTACAATATTCTCCGGCACCCAATGGGAGTCCGAATTGCCACAAGATTTTTCATTGTTGTCCCGTTAGCTTGAAATTAGCTCCTGAACTCGCCGGTAGGCCAATTGGTTGAAACAATGTTGCCGGTTGATATATCACGTGCCTGTGAATTTTCCTGAGAGCGAAAGAATCGACTAAATTGGCTTCTGCGATGTGTTGAAACTGGACTACAACGAATGGTGAAATCCCGACTACCGGCGCACCATTAATTATTCCCAACGCACCCGTGACGCGATTAGATACCCTCTTCCACCTTGTTTTATTCGACAATCACACCTCGGCGACTAGCCATTTCGCAATTTCCACCCAAATACATTCGGTCACGGTTATTCCCGCGACTGGACGTTTACGGAAATCCCTGAACGACGTACGAATACAATTTCGGATGCGAAATTGTTTTTCAAGGCGGGTAGGGATTTTGGATGTAACGGGGAAAGCGTTGTAACGCGACGAAGTAAAATTTTAACTGTTAATATCAACTGACAGGAGTTTTCTACATTGAGATATTTCGAAACTTGACAGCTCTCAAATATAACGTGAAACACAAATAAATCCAAATACATATAAAACATATTGAAAAAAAGATAAACTCAAAAAAGAAAAAACATAAAAAAGACCAAACTCAAAAAAGAACAAACACAAAAAAGACCGACCTCCAAAAAGACCAAACTGAAAAAATACCAAACTCAAAAAATACCAAACTAAAAAAATACCAAACTCAAAAAATACCAAACTCAAAAAATACCAAACTAAAAAAATACCAAACTCAAAAAATACCAAACTCAAAAAATACCAAACTCAAAAAATACCAAACTCAAAAAATACCAAACTCAAAA
>JAPYZI010006094.1:0-11711 GCA_030523105.1 Ophioninae sp. A BG-2022a | reverse complement strand
GTTTGGGAGAGAGATTTGAAAGGTGGATACGATTAAAGAGCGTCCTACTCGATCGCTTAGCCTGACACAACTGGCGGTCTACGAACGAGGCTGTGGGGCTGTAAGCCGCCGCCGCCGCCGCCGCCGCCGCCGCCGACGCCGACGACGACGACGCCGCCGCCGCCGCCACCACCATCAACGCCACCGCCAACAACGACGACGACGAGCGCCGCCACCGCCGCTAGGAGGCCGCGATTTACACTGCTTTCAAACCCACGAGCCCCCACCATTCGTACAACCGACCAATCGGTGCCGGCTCTTCGTCTACCTCGACTCCCACCCCTCTGCACCCTCCGCAATCCCTCTTCGGTTTCCCACCCTTCTTTCGTCCGTACACATCCTACGATGCTCTTTTCTACCTGTGCACGAGTTACACGAAGTTCCCTTTTCCCCCACCCTCTCTCTTCGCCACTTTCCTCTCTCTCTCTCTCTCGGATTCGTAACTACGTATATTCCTGTGTGCAATAACGTTTCGAACTCGCAACCTCTCTGTTCCATCAAAAGTGAATGCGGAACTTTGTGTTTTCTTCGTGTTCGTTGCACCTATCGGACAAAAAGGCGGATTCCGATGGAGTCACCGCTCCGGATGATGTTCCGTCAGCGTTCACTATCGGAGGGACCAATAATCCGGTGTCGGATTATCGGTCCGGTGGCGAAATCGCGGTGTCGACGAAAAGTTTGAATTTTTCGTAGCACTTGACAATAGTTGGGGCTGCGAGACTGGGATGGGGGGTGGTGGTATCGATTGGTACAAGGCGCGTGGCTTTTGGTCAATGTTGGAACAAATAGGAGATTTCAATCGTCGTAGGAAAACGATTTGTGCTCGTTCCTTGGTTTTGCCAATTCCGAGGGAGGGATACGTGTCGACGAGGCCGCCGGTATCGATGATCAACGATTTTTTTGGACCCTTTGATCCGGGTATGTTCGAAAAACGGTTTGTACGAGTCTTTTAAATTGGAATGGAGTTTTATAAGCGTCGGAGGCCATCGGGCTAACCGGGCAACCAAAGGTGTTCGAATTCTTTACTTTTCGAAAATATGAAACTTTTTCTTATAGAAAATTTAAAGCGCACGTCCCCTTGTCGTTGCTTAAATTATAACGATTTGATATTTCACTACTCGCAAAGTCAAAAGTTTTTATTGAAACTTGGATCGAAGATGAAAGAAATCGAACGTCGTTTCACACTTAACTGGGTGAACCGGGTCGTATTATTATCATTGATTTTTGTTAATTACTCGTCTGAACGTAATTCGATGTAAAAAGATAATTCAATTTGATTTTTATTTCGAGCTGTGAGAAACCAAACGCCACAAACCGCGACGAAGCGAAAAAGGAGAAAGACTCCGTGAAACTTGATCGACGGTTTCTTCAACCCGATGAGAACCGGCGAGCCAGAAGTCCCGAGTGTTTGCTCCGAACAGGCATCGATTCCGCGGTCGGACGAGAAAACGCGGAGACAAGGGGAGAGGGTTCTCTCGAACCCCTGATCAACCCAAATCGGCCAGCGAAATAAAGAAAGAAAGAGAACGATAGAAAGGAGAAAAGAGAGGGAAATGAAATAATGGAACACGAGGCAATCGCACGGTTCCTCTTGATCTTGATGGCTGACTAGAAAAGGGTTGATAGCTCGACTCCCCGGTTTCTCTACAGCCCTCGATCACGCGTTTACTCCTAATTATTTTTTCGTCTCGTGCATCGACCTGTATTTGGGTCTGTTTGGGTCGAGGTTTCGACTCGACGAAAAGAAACCCAACACACCCAATTTTGAAGAAATCTTGACCATGTATTTTTTTTGTTCGCCTTCCATCGACAAAACCCCAAAACTCTTGTCGAACGAAACGCGACGAGAATTAAAGACTGGCTGAAAGTTTTATCCGACTAGGAGCGAGCGTCGTTACGCGCCGGCCAAGTTGGCTCGGAAACAAACAAAAAAAGGGAGAACTAACCGTAACTCGATTAACCAGGTGCGGAGCTTCGCTCATCGGGATCGAACGAACAAAAACCGTATGACGTTGTATTTTTCATCGGAAAGAACGCGCTCTCGTATCGGGGTTGTATAAAATGCTTCGTTGTAAAATTGGTCATTTTTTGGATATCGTCCAGCCGGTTATTAATAATAACAACTGAAAACTGATTTTGGAACAACCAAGTTCGACCAACCTGTTTTTTTAAACTGGCCTGTAACAACTAAATAATACGTATTCGCAGCTCGTTACTTCCGCTTCGTATCGTCCGGTCGATTCGAGGCATTGAGAATGCAACGTGCAAATGTTACCATCTGTGCACCCGAGAGACGCACCGCTCGACAAAATCAACCGGCAACCGACCAAATTTCATTATCAACCGCGCCACCGTCTCGTACTTTAATTTCGTCGTCCCCATATTCACGAGTAACTTGCGAATTCATAATTTCGTTGTTCCTCACCCCTCGAACTCGAGACTCGTCCGTACACGGAAATCAAATTTAATTCTTCATTTTTCTTTACACTTTTTCTCGAAAAATTGTAAACAATAAATACAAAAATACAAATAATGACTAATTACGAATAAATAATGACGAATAAAATACAAATACAAGCAAGAATAATTGAATAATTTTCGGTGGGGGGGCAAGTGATTTTCCGACCAGACGCGTTTTCCGCTACTCCCATTCCTTTTTCCACCGGAATAGGTTCGCGAATCTCATTTCTCCTGGTGAGTCCCCGGTCGAACGTCTAGGTTGTATAAAAAAAAAAAAAAAAAATAAAAAAAAAAAAAAAAAAAAAAAAAAAAAAAAAAAAAAAAAAAAAAAAAAAAAAAAAAAAAAAAAAAAAAAAAAAAAAAAGAAAAGTGCATTGACGACGCACCGGAGATCAAACGAAGACATCTTACATTCGCGGCCGTTGCGAATTGACATTTGGTATTGTCATTTTTCAAACGAAGAAAAAAAGGTTTTTTCCGTTCCGAATACGGTTTCGAGTACGTTTTTAAATACGTTTCAAATACGTTACAAAATATGATTCTCAAACTCGTTTTTCTGTTTTTTTTTTTCGAGCGGAAAATCCGCCCGGAGAAATCGATAAAGCTAGCCAATAGAACGTTGTACCGATCGGGTAATTTGGTATGGTCGACTAATCAGGATTAGCTGTATCGAGTTTGAGCTAAAACTCGAACGACACTAATTTTATCGGTTCGGATACAAGGTCAATTGAGTTAACGAATGAAATATCTCCGAGTTGAATAGCTCGATCAGAAGTTGGACTTTTTGATAGGCAGGTTGGTAACTCTGCGGTGATTTATCGACTCGATACCAGAGGAAAGCGAGACGGAGAGATACCAGAGGAGAGAGAGAGAGTTACGGAGCGACTCACGACGAAGACACACGGACGCAAAACCGTGTTGCACGGAAGCGCGTATAGCCGGCGATCCGATTAATCAAGCTTTGCTCATCAATTGTGCGATTGATCAAAGAGGGAAACTTATTCGAGGTTCACCCGGCGGTCCAATGAATCGAAGTGTATTTTTAAAAAAAGCGAACGTTCAATCCTTGTTCCTTCTTTCGCCGACTGCTAATAATTGGAAACGCTCGGAACGAATTTTCTCAAAAATGAAAAACGTCAAAGGAAAACTGAAAGAACTATGAGCCGCGCTTATGAATTTTGAAGAGTCGGATCCTTCGTTTTTGAACGAAAAAAAAAAAGAAACGAACCGTGTTTGAGAAAAGTGGGCTTCTATTTTTTTCGAAGTAACGTCAGTTCTTGACTCGCCCGTTCAATCGATTCCTCTAATCGCGAATAATGATAAAAGTGAAGGAGAACCAAACGGTGGATAATACCGATTTAAACGCTAATACTAAAACAAACCCAAACGCTAAAGCGATTTCGATGTGCACGGAGCAAACGAAATATCGTTTCCTCGGTGTCGGAATAACCGTTAATTCTGATATTAGCGCCAACTCCTAATACCCCGAGCAAACGCCCTTTTATAGGGGCTCACGAATACGAGAACCGCGGTTCTTAGCGAATTAACCATCCACGAGGGGTAAGCGGTACGCGGATCGCGAAATTGCCACGCACGCGAGGGATTACGCCCGGTGCATTTTCCATCTTAATCGTCTCGGGCCAAACTCGGATTCGCTCGGATTCGCTCGAAAAAAAAAAAAAAAGCCAAACCCAAAGGCCCAGATTTAAGAACGTTTTCACTATGAAAATCAAATTGGATTTTTTATTTCGAAATAATGATATTTAATCGCCACGCCCGGCGAGATAGGAAATGGAAAGCCGAAAAGTGAAGTTTACCGATACGAATCGGTCGGCGGGCCTCGCCGGAGTAACCGCAAACCCAATTTCCAAAACTCGAGATCGTAACGTACCGAGTTACGTCTATGATGAACGTTTCGTACACGGGGAGAGAATCGCAACAACGTATACGGTTATTCGATGCCTTAACCGGATTTTCGTCAGATCGCCGGACCATTAGTCCTCCCTTAATCACCGGACAAAAGCTCCGTCCGTAATTCGCTCCTAGCGAACCGCGCATCTTTACCAGTGGTCGGTGTTGATCCACGCTTCGCGTCAGACCCGTTCGAAATAATACTCGAGCTTGAAACTCAGCCCTTATCGATGTTACGTCAAATTTTGCCAATTATTGGATATTTGTCCGTTTTACGATCTTGCGTGGCCCCGACAGATATTTATTGAAAGAATTGGAAATTGAAAAAATTGCAAATCAAAAGAATTGCGAATCGAAAGCATTGGAAAGTTTCCCTCAATGTTTCATTCGACACTGTTGTCCCTTTCTATTTCCCAAAAATGTAATTATTATCCATTACCAAGAAACCTTTGAAAAACCATTACAAAAAATGTCGCTTGGGACGGGCGAATGATTTTTTTGTTTACTTCCTGGCCGTGTACTCTCATTTACACGATTGCTCCCTCTCTCTCGAATCAGGCATATACAACAAGGGAGTACGCGGAGTCCGGTATTATACAATAGAGACGTATAGCGAGGAGAGTGGGTACTCGGAGGGAGGAGATACCCCGGAGTGGCGAGGGTAAACCGATTTGCTCACCGCTTATCAACGGATGACCGCAATAATGATTCGTTCAAACAAAATTATGCACGCACGATTCCCTTGTGCGCTTCCAGACTGTTCTCCGGACACGTGCCTTCGGTCAACTCTCTTCGTCCCGATCCGACTCTCTATCTCTCTCTCTCTCTCTCTCTCCGGTCCAACAGTTTCGCAATGCTAACTAAATTCAAATGTTCATTCTGTTTGGACGACTGTGCGGAGAGAGGGAGAGAGAGAAGAGAAGAGGAGGGGGAGGGGTTTGGGTCGGAAACAGACCGAGAGGCTTCGGATTGATGGACGGGCACCGGGATGTTTCGAGAATACGGGGGAACGATGCCGGCCATAGGATAGAGACGAAAATTCAGTCCACTGTCTCACCTCGAGCGTGTAATCTATCGCGCGTACTCCCGGGACGAGTGGTACGGAATATGCTCGTTCACCCGTTCCACGATCGAGGCCGTCGTACGAATACGCTAGTGAAAATTCTCCCGCCCCCCTTCCGAATACTCCGAAGGCGAAAAACTTTCCTCCGCCGTTTCGTAACGAGAGATTACGCAAACGAAAAACGCATTGGGATCTTTCCGGCGGTTAAAAATGGGATCCCGCAATTTTTTTTTTTCCAACACCCCGTAGCGTTTCGTCGTTTCGAATCTCCCGGTACGTTTCGGTAGTTCGCGGTCGATCAGCGGGTGAAACAAAAGGCTCATCTTTTTTCGTTCGAAAGAGACGATACGAAATCTTGGTTTGGGTTTGTTTGGGTGAAGGGTCGCTTCGAGGTTGCACCTTTCGAAACTCCACGAGCCAATGCCCGCTGATGCAAATCTGCGCGAATAGTTCCCGATCGGTCACCGAAGCAGGGAATTCGTTCATCTCTGGCTGCGCAACCGGATCTCCCGCTTACCTCGGTCGTTTCAACGTACCGGAGATCGATCCGCGCCCGAATACACGCAGAGAGAGAGAGAGAGAGAGAGAGAGAGAGAGAGAGAGAGAGAGGAAGAGAACGCGCGCGGAAAGAATTCGAATACTAGGATCGGCGACCCGTGCCGAGAGATTCAGGCGACCGGAAGAGTTATGGCGGCGGAAGAGATCGTCTCTCGGTTTTCGCCTCTCTCCCGAGCGTTTTTCCACCGCTGGATAAGATTTTATCGGTCGTAAGGATGCACGGAAGAAAATGAGGAGGAACAGTAGTGGAAATTTCAAGTATCTCGAATAACGAAGAGCGTTGAAATTATTTGGAACGACCCACGGTGTCCGGGGAAAGATCGAAAGGTCGCGCGGACTCGCGTAGACCGAAACGAGGGCTGCCCAGGGTGAAACAGGGCCGCGCCGGCTGAAAACAGCGCCGCGAAATCTGACTCGGGGCTTGTCGGTGGTCAGGATTCCGGGATCGGTCCGTCAACGGGATTAAAGGATCGACGAAGTTGAACTCGTCGCGGACGTTCTTTCCACGGATGGTATCCCCGGGGGAATGCCCGTTCGTCGGTGGTCCCGAGCGATAAATCTGGACCACAGTCTTGCGCGTGCAAACACGCGGAATCGTCGGGTTGCGGCTGTCCAGGATTTATTAAGGCACTCCTGGATGTATCTCTTTTATGATATCGAACCTCGCGTCCTTCGTCCGAAGACGTTTTTTTTTTTCATTAAACAAAGTTCATTTTTTCGCCCCGGTATCGATCAATGAGGATTTCGAGCAACGTTCGGCGGATCTTGATTCGCGAACCGGAACTTTCCGTGATGAAAAAAAAATCGTTAAATAAAAAAGTCGTTGTCTACCCGGATCGAAATTGTCGTTTCCGTGACACCGGCTGCGCAAACTTCCGCGAGAACTTTGTTGAATAAGGAGGACAGTGAGCGACGGGCCGAGTCCGTCCCAAGATGGGAAAACAATTTTCCACCGAATTCACGGTGGGACATTTATCGCTAACTGACTGCCCTATCTCTTGGCAGTTTCTTAATTTACCGGGGCGTTCCGTTACTCGTTTCACTAAACAAGCGTTAACGAATTAAAAATTCAATTTACCAACGGCTTTCCTTCTTCGGGAGAAAATATGCCGTTTACCGTATGCAAATGAACGTTGGAGATGTCGGAAAGGGGAAGAAGAAAATTGGCGACGGAAGGTCGCGGAGTCCGCGGTTTCATACGAAAAATCGACCGCGAAAAAATAAAAGAAAATAAAAGAAATCGCAGAGACGTCTAAAAACCGTGGAAAAAAATGTGCGTCTTTTTTTGTTACTAAAGGCTAATTAAATTATAACCGCAATTCTTTTCGCTTCGACTGTTTGGAAACCGTTGTACCTTGTTTCGTCTAACAATTTTGAAAAAAATTGTGACACGAATAATCGCTGGGGGATTTCTCCCGACCCAAACGAATCCGAACGGTTCGGGGTATTTAAAAATCCGTTATTTCTCAGCGAACGTCTTCGCGGTCCGCGAATCCATGGGATTTTTTGTACGCCCGTGGAAGACCGAAGAAAACGTGGACGGAAGCGGCGAGGGAAGGACATTGAGTAGAAAAAAAGGGAATTACCGGACGGAGGTTTGGGTTTGCGAAGGAAGGCGAAAGAACGACACGAGTGGCGTTACGCCTTCGAGTTCCAGTGGAAAATGGAACCGAAGACGTTGAAGGAAATTTTGCGCCGGGGCATTGATGTACAACGGGTAGAGCCGAACCGCTGTAGAGTTTCAACAGAAAAATCCCCGGGCCGCCCGGTGGAAGATATTTTTATTACGAGTCCATAAAAATTCTTTACCTAATAGTCACCCGCGGACTGTGTTTCGGCTTTGCCCAAGACGGGTAGGTATCGGGGAAGCTTAAAAAAAAGCGACGGAAGAGAACCCAGAGATGATGAAAAGCTTTCGCGTACGTGTGACCGTGATGTCGCTTGGAGGGAAAAAAAAAAAAAAAACGACCACGAGAAGAGAAACGACCGGCCGAGTGGAAAAAGAAAAGATCGCGATACTTGTGCCCCTGATATATTCGGGAACGAGCCAACAATGGAACATCGATCCCTCGCTTCAAAAGGTACATAATCCAAGTCCAATAACGAAAAACGCTGCGTCCGATCAAATTTACGAAGGGAAAAACGGCGATCTCGCGATCACAGCCCTGTTTTAACGTATCCCATCAACTTCCGCGCGAACGAGCTATCGTTGCGTTTGAAAAAAATAATAATAAATGAAATAAGCGAAAAAAGTGTTCGGGTGCCGGAAGGGCGAGCGCATCGTTCCCACCCTTCATTTTTTTCCCCCGAGGTCGCCCCTGCGCGGCAGGCTGATCCGATCTTTCACGAAAATACACTTGACCCACAAAAGTCGCGTGAACGCGCGCACGCGCGCGCAGCACCGAAATATCGCGCGTGCTCGACGAAACGAAAGAAAAAAAAAGGGGGAACGACTCGACAGGGGTGTACGCGCGAGGGTCGAGACACGGGAATGTACGGGGTGTCCCGGAACGAAACGTCATCCGTGAAATCGGGGAACGTCCGAGAGATCGAGGCAAATTTAATGATGGATCTGTTGGAAAATTAATAATTCCGGGGTTGATACGCGCGTGCGTCGCTCGACTCGGAATTTCACCCCCGACCCCCAGCCCCGTTTCACGGATGACGTTTGTTCGTGGGACGGCCCGTATACGATTAAACTTCCCGTATGCTCCGTGCGCAACCTTTCTCGATACGGTGCCCGAACGGCGCGTCCCGTTGATTGACCAAATTCGTGCGACAATAAACACGTTCGGAAACGGTGTGTCTTGTATCAGGCCGGGCCATGCAATTGGGGGATTAAAACTATTCAATTTCCGATTGATCCAAGCCGGAGGCGTATCAGGGGAGGGCCATTGCCGTGACTGGGCGTATCGGGAACGTCGATGGTGACCTATGAACAAAAACCGAGGTATTGATACTAGTCGGTGATAAATCGTTTCTTTCTTATTGCAATGGAAAATAAAAAAAAAAAAAACGAGACCGAGGTACTCCGTCGATAACCCGAACAAACCCAAACGACCCGAATACGAGCGAAGAAACTGAAAAACCGGAATCGAAGGAATTCCGTTTCGAAAGCTGGGTACACTAGAAACTACCGAGTCTACCCAAAACTGAGGTTAGCCGAGAAAAGTCCGTAATTAGTCCGGGTTGGTATCGAGGAACGCGTTTCCCGTGGTCCGGACTCGGTGAGAAGCGTAGGAAAGGCACGAAAGCGATCGCACTTCGGAAGGGGGGCGTCCGATCGAGGAGGAAAGTGGCGGGCGCGTTGATAAACGAGTCCGCCCGCACGTGCCGCGCTAAAATAATACGAGGAGTCAATTTCCCATTTGCTTAAAGCCCGCGCGTCCCGCGCAACGGACGTCTCCGCGTTTCCTCGGTTTTTCAACATTCGCGGAGAGCCCGACGCACGCCCCACCAACCCCGATGAGTTTTGGGAAAATCGCCGCGCGTCCCGGCGCAACCCGGTCTACGCACGGTCACCCCTCGCTCGGCTTAACCGCCGATTGAACGGTCCACCGCGAATACGAGGAAAAGAAGAGGCTGGGGCTGAATCCTGATGGGGCAAAAGATATTAAGAACCGAGTCTTGGACTCTCCGTTCCCCTTGAATACGAACATCCACCTCCGGGCTAGCTCCTGGTTCGACCGAGCGTTTCTACGCGGGATCACGTAGGCGCGCGAACAAGAAAATTCTCCATCGGGGCTATGGTTGTTTCAACGCCTGCACGGACCACTGCAAACGCGAGAATCCTATTATCTCCCTTCCTAGATAAAACCACGTAGAATATTTGAAATATCCATTCCCAGGGATCGTTCGATAAACCCCCGTGTTACTTCGAAAGTTCAGTTGGGTTTCTCCGCTAGTTTTGTTACGTTGGTTTTATTAAGTTTCGGACGAAACGTTATTGGAATTGGGAATTTGAATAATGGTTAAGGGAGGGCGCGTAACCTCGCAAAAAAAATTCTATTTTCCTGGTAAAAACGAAAACGCCCGTTTTTTTTTTTTTTTTGAGCAACCAAAGTCTATCGGAGACCGGAGTTCGTTCACTCGTGAATCAACGATTCCTCATTTGAGCCATCGTACGAAACGAAATATCCCTCGCTCGGTTTCTACCCGAGCTTTCCGTAAGTCCAAAATCCATTGGTGAACGCTGAAAATCCCCGGTTCGTCCATTCTCGGTTTTTCGGTCAACCAACGAATACACGATTGAAAATATTTAAATCGGTGATACGGGAAAAACGACGAAAAAAAAAAAAACATTTGCCAGACTCGTCCAACCGACGTTACATCGGAGTCGAACCAGCCCGAGGTTCGCGCTTAAAACAGGACTGTATCGCTCGTGATATAATCCCGCGGAATGAAAACAAGACGAAAAAAAAAAAAAAAAACGCACGCGTCGGCGTACGGAATAATACTTTTATTGCTATTCTCGTTGGCGTCGGATATAATCGATCCGGAGCAACTTATAAATATGCAATAATCGAGGACCGTTGATGTTCACACGCGAGTTTGTTTTGTCATTCACCAGTCGTGATTTTCCCACACAACTGTACGAGTACGCTCTTCTCCTATCGCTCGACCCGATCGAACGTGTCCACTTTTATTTATTTATTTATTTATCTTTTTTTCTCTCACGTGACGTTTAGTCACGAATGGCCACTTCCTTTTTTCTTTATTAATCAACTTTCTTAATACGCGATACCGGCGTTTGTTTCGATTCGCGCCTTCCGTCTCTTTCAATGAAAACTTTTGACGCGGCACCTCGTTACGTCGGTAATGACAATTTTGGGATTTGCGCTACGAGTAACTACCGACGGATGGCGCGCCCCGCGCGCGAATTCGCCCGCGAACTCTCGACTTTTCGGGCGAAGAATCGTGGCGGGACAATTGCCGAGCGCCGAGCGCGCCCGCGCGTGTCTTTGAGCACGCGTGGCTTCGTTACGAGCGCAGCATGGAGAAAAGTACGTGTATCGACCGATACTCGCATACATATAAATGGTATATACTTTTCAGGAAAACTATACGAGATATCAATACGAATCCAACGCCACTATTTGAGTCAAGGAAAAACCTGGTCCAAACGCACCCATTGAATCTCTGTGGTATATGAGAGGCTCACTCTACGACCTCCAAATTTCGTGATTTTTCACATTCCGGAAAAGTGGCCGGGCTGGTCGAACATTTTTTTTCTGTTTTAAAAGTATTAAAAGAGTCTACATAATCGGAAATTTTCAGCTGATTACGAATATCAACGAATTTCAATCGAAAACACTGCACGCGGCGAAAGAAATCCTGATTTTAGAAGTTTTTAGAAATTTTGGGTTTTTGGGGAAATGAATGGTAGATTCGTGTTCAGGGCATCAAATTACATCGTAAAGGACCTATTAAAAAAATATTAAAAATCAAAATTTTTTTTCCTTATTTGGGCAAAATACGTTTTTTCACTAAATCATCGATAACTTTTTTTCCTTTGAGATTTGGAGCTCCACTTTGCGCTCATTCTCTTCGGTATGATTTTCCCTTCAAAATGCTTTTTTATTCATTTAAATCCGATGGTTTTTCGATTTTTGGCAGAATTTCAAAGTCGGACCATCGATTTTTGCAAATTTTTCCATACATACCCCTTTGCGTTTTTTTT
>JAPYZI010006092.1:0-11667 GCA_030523105.1 Ophioninae sp. A BG-2022a | reverse complement strand
TTTATTTATTGTTTTATTATCGATGGAAACAACTTTATCTAACCCAAACAAACCCAAACTTAGGAATTCTAAGCCAAGATCCGTTTTTATCCATCTTGACGGTTGGAAGTTTAGTCTGAACGGAAATGAAAGCATCAAATGACCCAAACACACCAAGAAATCGATAAAACAACAGACGTAGGTTTTTCACACTTCCGGATGAGGAGGTAACTCGGTTATGTCGAAAGGGATTTTGCCGCTCCCTTTCAGAAGATACCCGTAGGTAATTTTACCTCGTTTCACCTCCGGGGATTCCGGATGAGTCAGGCGGTTCGAGCTGATGCCGATAGATGGCAAAACTAGACCTTTTCGAGGGTAGACCAAACGACGTTCCTCCTCCCACCTCGTTTGTTTTCTTTTTCGTATTTCCTTCTCTGTTTATCTAATATCGAGAAAAAATAATGTCGTTGAAGGAATTTTTGGATTTTGACGTTTTATGGGACGAATTGGAACGATTGGGACATTCAAATGATCGGATTGGACATTGTTTTTGAAAAAATGTCATGGTAAAATTTTATGGTGATTTTTTTTTTAATAGTGATTGGTTGATTGTCCAAATAATTGTTTATAGATAATCTAGTATCGATTGGAGTTTGACAAGTATTTTCGTACAATTTCAGTCATTTTGGATTAATGATCCTCGAAATTTTTGATTTTTAATTTTGGTACGCCAATCGTTTTACATTTTTTCCATAAATTAATTTTTGATTCCTTAAACTTTAATTTTTCAAATCAATCGGGCATCAGCAGATTTGTAAAATAGTGCAAAATTTGTTTAAACATTTAATCAATCAATCAGGAATCGTTAAATTTATAAAATAGTAAAACATCTATTTTAAACATATACATAGAGTTTTTAGATAATTTATAATGATAATTTAATCCAAAAACCTTCAATAAATTAAAAAATTAATAAATAATTGACAAATTCGTTTGCTGGACTTTTGGATCCAGATAAATATAGCAATAATTTGCTCCTTTTTCATTTGAGATAAAACCCCTTTTGAAAAAGTCTCGAAATTGATACTAAAATTTTATTGTTCAATTTTTTAGTTTTTTTTTTCAATTTTTCCAACCCAAACAAACCCAAACGTGAATGTGCACGGTAAATGATATTTTTCATCATGGTTGTTCGTTTCAGCCTGTTTTTTCATTACTGGGAACGCTGAATTAATCTTCCATCTCACAAGCATCGATTCGTCGGAGAACCTTTAACGTTGTTCGTTTAATGTAATATATCAGGCGTTTCATCGCGCAGTATCGAAACGGGCACACATATCTATCGACGTTGCATAATGAAATGCCACGTACGAGGTTAAACGTGTGGAATCGATATTTACAGCCGAGGATATTGGAGTCGAGCTCTGACGAGTTATGCATTATGGGTTGATGCAAAAGTTCGTTACGTTTGCGCAATTCCATCCACCGCTCGAAACCGACCGAATTCTTGCGCCAACCTTGGCCGGAAGTTGCCATTTTTTTGGTATTTTTTTATTCACCGTTGACGACTTTCGATCGTTTTGGGGGGTGGATTAGGCAGACCTAAAGCAACCTAAACAAACCCTCCAAAAACTTAACGTTCGAGTTACGAGCTCGAATGATTGATAGAATTTTTTTTTTTTTTTTTTTTTAAAAGTCAGATCTTCGCGAATTTCTAAAAATTCGAATTTGATATATTTTTTAAAAATAAAAAATAGAAAACAAAAGTTGAGAATAAAAAAGAAAAATTACAAATGGGAAGAGAACAAGTAAAATTAGAAAATAAAAAATGGAAAAACATAAATTAACAATAGAAAAATGAAAATAAAAAATACGTTCGCATTACGAGCTCGAATGATTGACAAAATGTTTTTGTTAAAGTCAGATCTTTGCGAAATCCCTACAAATTCGAATGTGAAATTTGTATTCGTTAAAAAAGGATAAACAAAATTAACAAATGAAAAACAACGATTAAAAACAGAAAATAAAAAATAGTAAAACATAAATTAACGATAGAAAAACAAAAAGAAAAAATAGAAAAATACATTTAAACTAATACGACAAAAACAAAAGCCATATAAACAAAAGTGTCTCCACGATTTATGAAATTCAAAAACTCGGAGAGAAAAAGAAAAATAAATGGCGGCTGCGAGAGGCGCGAAGACGAACCAAGAGGAACCGAGAGATGAAGCAAAGAAGTTTGCGGAGAGTGGCTCGCGTGCGTCTGTAAAATGCAAGTCGCGTTGTCCGGTAGCAATCGTATCGGAGTGCTGACTGGACGCGTATCCCGGGGTAGAGGTGGATGCGTGAAATGAGTTTTAAACACGAATGGGAATTCGGCAAAGTGAGCTTGCGCGTGTACTAAATCGTCCGGAATAAGAGGCGTCCTTGAAACGACGTTTCGTGACGTCATCGGTAACCTACAAAAGTCGTTGATCGTCAAAACATTTTTTCTTTTTTCCTGTTTAATTTTTAAAAATTTGTTATTTACTTTAAGTTTACAATAACATTAAATTCGGTCAAATAACAATATTTCTTCGTGGGTTTTATTCAATTAATTAATTAATCGAATAAGTAATTAATTTTTAACATTTTTTTTGCTAGAAACGCAGACGTTGTTTGGGTTTGTTTGGGTTACGCAAGATCTCGTTGCGTCATGGGCAGATGGGGATTCTTTGGATTCAATTCGTATTTATTACGAGTCGAAAAAGCCAATCAAATTTGACTTTTTTTTTGCATCGTGTCATTTATTGCACTTTGACCATTGTTATTTAACGATCAAAATGAACAGTAAGTAAAATAACGTGTTTTTAATGAAGCTAAAACGAAGTTTCAAGTGGATTGAAAAAATTCACGAAAATATATGATTTTTGTCATCGGAGCGAGGAATCCGCGTGATAAATCTTGACCCATTTAACCCCTTAACGACTCAGCTTACAATAACGTCTCAAATACGTGATAGGTCTACCAACCAAAACATAGCCAGGTCTCCTCAGAGACGGAGTAACTCTACCGGCCCAAACATAAACAAAACGTTTCAGTCGCTCGGTAACAAGTGGTACGAATGATTCGAAGATTGGGCGAGGTTGTTTACGTTTCCGGCCCAAAATCCTCGATCGTAAATCATAATAAAACGGATGGAAGAACAGAACAGAAGTGTTTTAGTTTGGCGCGGAATAATCTTAGTCTCGTAGTTTCTCGCGACGTGTAGAATTGGCACGTGTTGATTTCGAAAAGTGCACGTGTTGGGTAACGAAAAATCGAATTGGATCTGCGCAGATCTAAAGTGTTAAAAAAATCTAGCTGGTTTAAAGAAAAGTGTCACGAATGAATGGGATCCGTCTAACGAAGATAACCGACCGGAAGTTAGAATCGATATTGGGAAAAGATGCATGGAAGGTCATCAATGATCGAGTCGGGTCGAGAAAGAAATCTGAGATTTTCGTGGTCGAATTGGTCGAGAATAGGAGAATCCTCGAGCTGCGCCGATCACTATCGAGACCTACGGTCTCTCTTCTCCCGCATTTGCGCCGGTGGCGCCATGCTGGTGCTCCGATTGGTCGTTGGAGTGTCAAAGTGGGCGGTCGGAATTGCCAGTGGTGGGATAAATTGGGATCGGTCGAGTGGGGGTGGAGTTAGTTCGGGTGGGAGAAGTTGCGCGGCGGTAGAAGCAGATGTCGGTATTACAGGCCTGCCGAGGTGGAAGCGGACCGACCCCTCGAGAGAACGCCGTAGTCCATGCATCGCTTCCGTGTGAACGGTATAACGTATGCAGCTCGGAGAACCGCAGTGCTAGTTAATCAGAAATTGGTTGTTCGATCAGCACTGGCTGACCCAAAGTGTCGTTATACGAATATGGGTATCATAGTTCAGAATTGTGCAACACCCTGGTGAAGGCGAAACGTTAAAACCGAAGTTGGGCGGGAGTAGCGAGCTTCCGAACCGTCGAGCTACCCTGGCTTTGAGTTAGCGGGGTTGGTGCCGGTAAAATAGAGGATCTAGAATCTAGCGCAGATCGGGAACGGACTTGTAGCGTCCTTTTTTGGATAGTGACTGATTTCTGTGCGGTTAGACGTTGGGGTATGAGAATTAGAAGCGTTTAATCATAACCCAACCGGCTTGCTGTATCTTCCTAGTTGAAAGAACACACCAGGCTCCATCACAGAGGCAATGGCGAGGAACGGTTTCCCGGCATAAAAGTGGCCGCTCCTGGTCTCGACCGCAAGAACCCAATGGTGCCGTCTCTTTTCCAAAGCTTCGCGATAAGTTTCGAGGGGTGGGGTAGGAGGCCAAGTCCCGGGCGTTGGTAGTGGGAGTATTATTGTAATATCGGATGATCCTGGTGGCTGTGCTCGGAGAAAGAGGGCCGGCGTACGAGACCGCTCGTGGGTTAGAACCCGGCTGTAGGTAGGTGGAGGTGGACTCCGAAGTGGGGCTGGGGGGAGGGGGAAGAGTGGTCTAGTGGCGGAGTAAGTGGACGCGGAGGCGGTGTGAGTGAAAAAGCACGCGGTTACCTCTTTCTACCTTGGTCGAGAGCGCAGGTACCTCGCGGAAGTTACCCCGTGACTGTGTGCGCCGGTTTTTCGCGTAGCAGTGGTAGACCCGATGGTGGTCGTGTCCGTGCTGGTAGTGGTGGTGGTTGGATACTGGTGGTTGCGGCGGATTCAAGAGCCAAAGGGAACAGGGGAAAGCCCGAGGAGTGGGAGCTGGAGTTGAGCGAGTCGAGTCCGAACCGGAGTGGGAAGACCCTGGACTGCCAGTTTTCGCGGACACGTGACGACACTTGGCGCCCGCCGGAACGCTCCTCTCGTACGATTTCGTCAAGAGGAAAGCCCTAGCGGAGAGGAAAAGTCATTCGGGGAAAGACCGGAGAAAAGTGTTCGCCCGACTAGTTGAGAATAGTTACACCCAATTGACACGAGATATTTAAGAAGGGAGAGAGGGAGAGAAGACGAATGGATCGTTATCGATCGTTTGCGCGGAAAGCGGTGATCCCGTTTCTCCGTCGCGAAGAAACGCCAGTGGTAAAGATCGCTCGATTCTCATCGAGATCTCGTGTGTTTACGGTGTTGCCTGTTATACGATCTAGTCACTCGTGAAAATTCAGTTTTAACCGCCAACGGCCGTTTATAATCCGGATCTCAGTGTCGTTTAGTACGGTCGTCCGAACGAAGAGAAGACAACAGGGGCGGTGATGTATCGTGTGATCGACGAGTGCATTTCTAGGTTCACGCGAGCCAAGGATACGAGAGAGTGACTCGCGCTAGGTTTGGATATTCTCCTCGGAGTGAAACGGAGTGACAGTGAATATCGACTATCCGTTAGACCTGTGTGGGTTTACCTCGAATTGCCCGGTTGCTCGAAGTGAACCAACGATAAGTCCATTTTGGATGGTGACGCAAACGCGATCAGTGCCGGTGAAACGTCGGCTCGGGATAAATCAGTGATCCAGGATAATCGGAGGGGGTTCAAAGTGATACTTTATCCATAAAGATTTATCAGTGTTGTGGGTGATGCGGGTCCTTTCACAACTGCTATCATTATTGAAGCGCACCAACCAACCGGAGCGTTCCCTTTCGACGAATCAGGACTTGGATTTGCCTGATAAAAATTAGCCAACGAGTCCCGATCGACTCGAACTTCACCAGAGTTATCTCGGAGACGATCACTGCTGGAAAAGGACACTTGGCCGGTTGTTGGCTCGCTTTTGGATTCCCGTTGAACGATGTTGACGAACGATGTAGGGAGTTAGTTCGTACAAACGGGTCACGCTGAAAGAGCTGTCACGGCGGTCTGCAAGGTGTACGCGCTGGACAGGAGCGCTTCGGGGCTGGGGGTGGTCGGGGGTGTTGTCGGTGGGGGTGGTCCGGGGGTGGTTGGCATCTGCGGGCCGCCGCCACCTACGGTATCCCTAACGCCGACGGATTACGTTAGCGTCGCTGCTGCGGCATGCGGTTATCCACAACCGACGCAACCACCTCCTCATCCTCCTCCTCCTCCTCCTCCGCAACCTCCTCCACCTCCTCCACCACCACCTTCTTTATCGCAATCTCGTCCACCAACGAGCGGCGTAGTCGGCTCGTCCAGCGTTTTATTGTCATCCTCGTTGAGCCCGATAACGACCAATAATTCGCATCAGCAACACTCCTCGGCCCAGCAAACTACGATTATCGGTGTCGTTGATCATCATCCGGTCGCGATGACACCGACTTCAGCACCACCCCCACCATCGAACCCAAACGGACCCAACAATTCCATCGCTATGAGTCAACTCGGCACCGTTTACGCCACCAAGAGACGAAGACGCAACGGCAAAAGGTAAGTCCAATTTATTATCCAGTCACTGATACTTGTCCAACATTCCTCTTCGATATCCTTATCCAGGATTGTTCGGAGATCGTCAACGTTCTCTCGAGATTACGTTCGCTTCTAAACTCCTTGAAAAGTGTCAGGTCTTCGATTAATGATGGATGGTCTTCGTTGAAACGTAGAATTGGTCTTTCGACTGGAATCTTGGGTTTGCTTGTTACAATGAGTGATCCCGGCTAGTGATTTCATCAAAGTTGATACGTTGAAGGTTATTCAAGGTCATCGAACGTCATTGAAGGTTATTGAAGGTCATTGGAGGCAAATTATGTTCATCTATTTCGTTGGGGTCGATGAAAATGGATGTGATTAAAGTCTCCGACCGTTCTTCAAAGTCCAAATCGTTATCTCGCTAAATTATGTCCAACCTTGTTCTTTTCAAATCCACTGGCTGGTCTTGCCAATAGCTGGCCGACCTTTTGCTCGCTCCAATCACCCAATAAAAGAAAACACATACGTACATGTCACAGTCCAATAGATCTGTTCGAATCGTGTTTTTTTTTTTTCAAAAACCGAACATTGTTGTCGAGAAACAGAAGCATCAACCTCTGCATTTATGAATATTCGGAAGAGTGTTGATTCTTGACACTCGATTTTTTATTGAGAACTTATCGGCCCATGAAAAAATAGATTTCGACTATTTCTGAGATTATCTCGATTCTTCACATGTTTTCAAAAGTAAAATTAACCAGCGGAATTTCATTTGACTAAAACTACTGGATGTGCGCCGATTGCACTGGTGAACTTTCCCGTCGGATTTCATCGCGTCACGAAAACTCGTGGTGTATCAGATATCAGTTATTTCTCCAAGAAAGTCAAGTTTCTGAATTTACTTTTAGAAGATTCTCTTCCCTGCATTTTTTTGGGTTTATTAAAAAATGAATCATTCAAAAAAATGATAAATTCATCAATTACTTTACTATTAAATTTAATTTGAAAGCGATTAAAGAATATAATATTCATATTTTAAAAGAATATTAATTATTAAATAATATATCATTTTTCAATGTCATTTTATTTAATTAAATTTAATATCAAAGTCATTAAAGAAATCATAATTTAAAAAAAATGTAATTTCATTGAATTCAATTTAATTTAAAGTAAATTTAGTTTCAATCCTATTAAATTTACGTAATTAATTATCACCAGGAACAATATCACGAAGGCAAACCGTTCTTTTTTTTGATCGCTGTTTCTTTCGACCGGACATTTCTTTTTTTTCGAAAACTATTATTTTTCCTTCGTTCTCCATCGTGTTTTACTTAATCGACTATCTACTTTTATCGCCCTAAAAAATATCAAATTGCAATTCAAGTTTCGAAAAATTTGTCGAATCGACGAACGACGAACTTCGAATTTCAATTGATTTTTTCTTTTTTTTTTTATTGACGATTGTACCGGAAGCGACGTTTCGAACTTTGCCCCGTTGAAAAACCATGGAAAATTCCTTTTTCATTTTTGCTCCCGACGTGTTTTCTTAATCAGAAATTCGTTGATAAACGAAACGAGTCGGTGATTGTAAAACCGGGGTTATCCCGCTTTCCATCATTGCTTTTTAATTGGCCCTGGGTCGCGGGAAGACCGTAGGGGATGCCTATTATTATGCAACGGCGTTACTCTCTTTATCCCATTCGGAGTTTTTCTCTTTCCGTCCGATGTCGCTGCGAATTCAATTGTCCCGGACTCGATGATTAATATTTCCTATTGTTGTCCCTACTCTATTATTATTTCGCGTTACGCAATGCGAATATCTTTGCTGCATATCTATACGGGAGAGAATTCCATTTTTTTTCTTTTTTTTTTATTATCCCGAGTGAATACGAAAATGGAGGGGGGAGGGGGGGGGAGGAGGAGACGATTACAATAAAAATTGTGCATGAAAATTAACGAGTTTCGAAAATTAATACGCGAGAGAAACGTTTCTACCGTCTATTGTTTGGGTTTGTTTGGGTTTGTTAATTCCGAACTCTTCGAACTGAAAAGACACTTTTCAAAAAATAAAAACTTCGATAATTCGTCACGTGATTATTATTAGTTAGTCATTATTTCATTTGGATTTGTTTGGGTTTGTTCATCACGCATTCTTCAAACTGAAAATTCACTTTCCAAAAATAAAATTTTGTTCATTCGGAACGTTATTATTATTATTTAGTTTAGAATTTTTTTGAGTACAAAAAAATTTTATTTTTTTTCAATTTTTTTTTTATTTTTTATTTCCCGAAAGTTTTTTTTTTTTTTTTTTTTTTACTAGAGCTTTATGAAATCGATAATAATAATAATCATAATTATTTATGTTTTCGCTGCGTACGATTCCAACTACTCTTTATGAAAATAACCGAGAACCAGTCGGTAATCCACTCCGGCACGGTTTATACAGTCACCAACGTATTTTTTTTTTATTTCATGATGATTATGATGATGATGATGATGATCCCCATTGGTACTTTGGAACGGTCTTCAACCTCGGTTGAATTCCCCGCAATCGGGCCTCCCTTTATTCGTACCTAACATTTTGAGACATTACGCATACGCTGAACGTATACGGTAGACACTAATCCGACGTGCATCGCGATCACCCACCGCGTCACGAAACTCCCGAACACCTTTGCTCTCTTCGGATATCAAAATATACGTCACAGCTGTCCGCGTTTCGTGGACAATAAGAAATTAAGAAAATCCTCCGTGGAAGTATTGGTATACACTCTGGGTACACTCGATTTTCAAAAGCAATTTTTTAAATTTTTGAAAAAGATTTTTTGTACGAATTCTTAATTTTTTGACAATTTTTGTTTATTGAGATCGATGTAAATTCGTGAATTTTAATGAAAATCGATTTTTGTTGAATTAAAATCGATTTTTAATAAATTAGGCTCGCCGTGTCCTGTACAATTTTAATTGAGATGGATTTAAAAATTATATCGAGATTATTAATTTTTAAACGATCGACTTGGCCTATAAAATTTTAATTGTGATCGATTTACAAATTTAAATCGATATTACATATTTTTAATTTTTGAGGATTTTATTTAGATCGAGGTTTTAGTTCGTGAAATTTAATTGAATTCGATTTTTGTTGAACTAAAATCGATTTTAAATAAATTGAGATCGACATAATTTCAGAAATATTAATTGCGATTGATTTTCATTAAATTAAAATTGATTTCAAATCAATTGAGATCGACGTAACTTTACGTATTTTAATCGGGATTGACTTTTTAGAAATTAAATTCGATTTTAAATAAATTAAGATCGACAATAACCTCGAAAATTTGGATAAAAATCGTTTATTATTAAATCGAAATGTACGTAACATAAAAATCGACTTAAATTATATTAAGATCTCTTTTAAATGAATTACGTAACGAAAAATCGTTACGTTTTAATTCCCTTTCCGTTTTCCTCGGCAATCGATACACAGTTACGTATATATTTTACCGGGTATAAAGAAAGGGTACACCGGGGGTGTTTTCAGGCTGGTATCGTTTTTGGTTCGTCGGTTTTGCCTCGTCGTACGATACGAGGATTTACCGAGTCGACAGAGACGGAGCGCCGGACTGATTGTCCAGACGTGGAATTTCTCGGGCCAGCTTTGACGCTCGTGTAATTCTAGAACGTTCTAGCTCGCTAGATTGGCCCATCTGAATTTCTCGTCTTTCTTAAATGTGCCCCAAAGTGCATTGGACGTTTCGTGCACAGGAAGAAACAAACAAAAAACTTAAAAAATATCAAAAAAATTATTAAAAAATAAAAATAAATAATCGTTTTTGAAAAATCGAAGAATAATTCAATAATAATTGAATAATAAATACATAGTAAATAAATAAATAAATAAATAAATAATCAATGAATCAATTAATTAAAATAAATAAACAAACATTCATTTTCGTCAAATAATAATTATTTGTTTTGCGAAAAATAATAAATAATCATTTTCAAAAAAATAATTAAAAAAAAAAACATTTTCCACCGTTCATTTTTCGTTCCCGGACGTAACTTTGTATGCTTTTGAGCGTGAAGCGATTGAGGCCAGCCCGAAGGTACGAGGTGGAAAAAAAAAAAAAAAAAAAAAAAAAAAAAAAAAAAAAAAAAAAAAAAAAAAAAAAAAAAAAAAAAAAAAAAAAAAAAAAAAAAAAGAAATAAAAAAAAAAAAAAAAAAAAAAAAAAAAAAAAAAAAAAAAAAAAAAAAAAAAAAAAAAAAAAAAAAAAAAAAAAAAAAAAAAAAAAAAAAACGTTAGGATTAGTAGCCCCGGGGTTGAAGAGACTGTATAATCGATAGAGGAACATCGGAAGACGCGGTTTTATCGTGCATACGGATTTTGCTTTAGACTTTACGCGTTCCTCGCGAAAAAAAAAAAAAAAAAAAAAAAAACAAAAATTCATCGAGTTCCAACGACGGAAACGTCAAGTCCACGTGGACGTGTATTGCTTCAGGTTTGTTTGGGTATCTCGAATCAACGGTTACCACGAAAACCCCAAGATTGAGCGCACTCGCTTTTTTTTAAATTTATTTTTTTTTGTTTTTTGTTTCGCGCTTGCGCGTACACTCGAGTCGAGAATTTTCCAAAAAAAATGGCCGAAGGAAGTTTCGGGGAAGTCCAGGGTGTATCTTGCGCGATGTATGTATGTATTGGGCAAAAAGGGATTCGTTGATCCCGGTCCTCCGGCCGATATATCCCTCTTCGTTCATCACACGGGAATCCGCTCGGCTAATGACAGCAGCTTCTATAATTTGGAGTTTTTGAGCGAACGGCCAAATTGCCGGCGAATGGAGGGATTACTGTTATTACACTCGACTCTCCCCGGGACTCGCGCTCGATTCTGATTATACTTTAGTCAGTGTATCTCTTGACTCGTCCCGAGCGAGTTGTCAGCTGAGGAGGAGACCGACGAGAGGCTTTTCAGCTCGTTTCTTTACGCGCATCTCGTTCACTCGGACGTGCGATCCTCACTTTGCACCCTCTGCCTCGAACCACCCCTCCCCACCCAACATCCAGTGCCCGCTCTCTTCCGTCTCCTGTTCGTTTCGTTGGATTTCGGCTAACCCTGTTGTTGTTTTTTTTTTTTTTTTTTTTTTTTTTATCGGTCTCTTGTCGTTACGACATTTTTCACGTTTCCCGTGTGTGCTGGTCGATACCGTCGGTGTACGTCTCGGTATTCATCGAGAGTGCGTTTCAACTCTCTTCGTTGTTTTTTTTTTTTTTTTTTTTTTTTTTTTTTTTTTTTTTTTTTTTTTTTTTTTTTTTTTTTTTTTTTTTTTTTTTTTTTTTTTTTTTTGTTTTTTTT
>JAPYZI010006091.1:0-24007 GCA_030523105.1 Ophioninae sp. A BG-2022a | reverse complement strand
TTCGTATCTCTTTTTTCTACTTTTTCGCCTCTTTCGTCGAAGGTTCGATCCGCCATGAATAACCCAACGGGCAAAAGCTCAATCGACGAATCCATATCGAGCATGCATTTAGACCGATGAAATACCCAAAATAAATATATCGAACGGTCATTCGATATTTTTATTTTTTGCTTTTCTTTCGATATTTTTTCCTCAATTGATACAATTTTTTTGGGTATTTCTTTGGTGACACTAATTTCAATATAAATTTCAAATGTCAAATTTCAATTCAAATTCAAGTTTCGAATGTCAAATGTCAAATGTCAATTCAAATTCAAATTTTAAATGACAAATTTTAATTCAAGTGCAGATTTCAATTGTCAAATTTCAATTAAAGTTCAAATTTCAATTCAAGTGCAGATTTCAAATGTCAATGCAAATTTCTTTGGATATTTTTTGATGAACGAATACAGATTTGTTTTTTTATCTACTGAAAATTCTTATTATTTCGAAATTGTAATAATAATAAATATAAAGTCCATGAAAATTTGGTTTCTCAATGTTTCGTTGTTGTTGATTTTTTTTTGGTTTTGTTTATGAACGGTAAATAATACTGTTGTACAAATCAACAACAATATTTGCTTTGATTCATTAATTTTTTCATTTTTATTTACATCTATAATTCGCCAGTTTTTTATTGTTGATTTTAGCTTGAGTAAAAATTTAAGAAAAAACATTTTTATATATTTTTAAAAAATGCATTAAAATGTTTATTTTAATTTCGACCAATAATATTATTTATCATACAAAATTCTACTTTAAATAAAAAAGTAAATAAAGTTATTATTCATTTCTATTTGAAAAAATAAAAATAAATGATAAATAACACTATCATTTATTTTCGTTTTCTCGTTGCGTTGGCTACTTTCAAGGATCCTCGGCGTCACAGACGAACGCTAATTGTATTGCCGAAATTTCCTTTTTTTTTTGTCGTTTTTTCCTTGTCAAACAAATTTCGCAAACAGTGAAAAAAGCAAAAAAAAAATATATATATGGTGGATACTCGACGGTTCATCGGCTCCCGTCGTTTCTCACGACGAAAAACGTTCCTTTTTTTTTTTGTTGCTTTTTTATACATTTTTTTTCTTCGCTATCTTCTTGCTCGGATCTCGGTCGTTTAGCGTAACGAGAAGACGTATCCTCGTATCTGGCTGTTGAGAGTATCATCGCGAGGACACGACGAGTGGTGCGCGATAATTATTGGACCCCACTCGTTCGCGCTTTTCCCCCACGTGTTTTTCTTTTTTTCTTTTTTTTTCTCCCCCTCCCCCTCCGCCCTTTCCGAGCTCCCGGAGACAGAGCTAAGCCTCGTTATAGCTGGAGAGCTCGATGCGAATTCATTCGTGCATTTACTCGAGTACACACGGAAACGTATCACTCGATCTGCACGAGATAGTTTACGAATTTTCTTTTTTTTTTGGGGTCGAAGAGTTCAACCTGCAAACGAGAGCGAGAAAAAAAGAAAAAATAAATATCGCTCCGTTTCGGCGAACAACAATTATGGGCGGTTTCGTTGTTGGGGGAAATGTCGTTGTTTTTTTAAAATTTTTTTTTTTACCTCAGCGAAAATTGCAGTTCCCTAAACGTTTGATTTCAGATTGGATTTATTATATTTTCCATCCAATTTGTGATGTTCTTCCAAATCGAATTTCAATTGAATCGAAATTTTTGATTTAAGTTTTTGTCAGTGCTGAAATTATTGAAAAAAAAAATATATATATATATCTTTCTATCTGAACGAAGGAAAAATAAAAAATAAAAAAATGCGGAAGTTTGAGAAATGTTACGAGTGTCAGATTCGTCAATTCCTATTTGAGGCTTTTTCGAAATGCAAATGAAATATTTTCCCAATGAAATATGGGTTGTTTTTGGAAATTGAATTTTAATTTGATCAAAGGTTCGATTTAGCTTTTTTTTCAATGCAGAAATTGTTGGAAAAAAAAATATCTTTGTATCCGATTGAACGAAAAATTAAGAATAAAATCCGGAAGTTTGAGGAACCTTCGGGGGTTTCGAGGGAAAAAAAAGCGATGTTTTTTCGATGTTTGAGAGGGGTGAGCAGGGGAGGGAGTTGGAGAACGGAACGCGTTGTCGAAACGAAGAGCACGCGCATCGCGACCGATTAATAATTACGGAAAGGGGAGACGCTATATTGACGGGGCAAGAGCGTCGTTAAATGCTTTTAATCAATGTCATCGGGCCAATTTCCGATCGCCGTTCCTCTCGACGGTTCTGCCATCCCGCGCCCTGGACCTATCTACACGTATACGTTTACGAGCGTTTGTGAAGGTTGACGATCGACGAGTGTGAGCGCCCGCGTTGGGTCTCGGTCGAACGTTATCGGTGAGACTCTCCTCCGGCAGGAAATTACGATCGAAACTCCATTGGCGGAAGTTGCAATTTATCAATATCCAACCAAGCTTTGGACAACGCTGTCCCGTTTCATTGTCATCAATGATATCGCTGAATATTTCCCACTTTCGAAGAACCTTTCGAACCTCGTTTCCAATCCCAATTGTTTTTCGTCATTTCTCAAACGATTTGAAACTATAACGATCCGTTTCCGGTTTCCATTGGGATCTAACCTCCAAACGAACAAATCGAACGACCGATTTCTCTTCGATTAAACGTTTCGTTTATTTTGAATTTTAAATAAGAATATTTATTTCGTGTTAGAAATGAAAAAATGTTCTTTTTGTTTCTATTTTTTTTTTTAGTTATTGCCTGTTTTGGAATAAATAATGAGGAATAATAATGAGGAAGGGAAAGTTTAATTATTTATATTTATTGATTAATAGTGTTATTTCTGTCATAAACGAATTATTTAAACAGGGAATAAAACGGGGTCAACCCAGTTGCGAAACAGTTTTGAAACTTGACATCGCCGTTTGGAAAAACACGATTCGAGAAATCAGCCGGAAAGGGGGCTAATGAAAAATAATCGAAAAGACAAAGTTGGCAGGTTGGGTCGATAGCGAAAGAGAGAGAGAGAGAGAGAGAGATTCGCACCTCGCGGACGAACGCTGACCGCAGCAGCGTACCACGATTATCCTATCTGCTGACCAAGCCGCGAGAGAAAGAGAGAGAGAGAGAGAGAGAGACGCGATTTATTGGCGAGTTTGAAAGAACCCGAGCCCTCGGCATAACTCAGCCCTCTCGTGGCTTGCGGTGATGTTGACTGAGCGAAGGAGCGAGAGAAAGAGGGAGGGCAAAGGGAGAGGCAGAGACAGTACGAGAGAGAAAAAATGCTTCGAAGAGAAAGAGGGGAAGCAAGAAAGAGAGAGAGAAAAAACAAGAAAGAGAGAGAGAGAGAGAGAGAGAGATTTTATTTGTTTGGGTTTGTTTGGGTTGGGAGAGAGAAGGAGAGAGAAAGAGGAAGAGAAAGTAAAAAGGTGAGACAGAGAGAGAGAGAGAGAGATTTGATTTGATTTGTTTGGGTTTGTTTGGGTTAGGAGAGAGAAGATTGATCGATTGATATATTTTATTATGCCCCAGCGGACTTTCGGGCAAAAAAATGAAATGATAAGTAAATAATACAATAAAACAATAAATAAAGCAAAAATGAAAGAATCGAATGATAAAATAAAAAATTAAAAATAAACAACATAATATAACAGAACTTAAACGTGAACTAAAACGAAACTCGAAGTAGTGATAGCAATAATAATAAAAAAAAACGGGAGAGAAAGAGGAAGAGAAAGAGGAAGGGAAAGCAAGAAGGAGAGAAGGAGAGAGAGAGAGAGAGAGAGAGAATTCGTTTTTCGCTCGTATCTTCGACTACCGAACGCCGCTCTCCTGGCCTCCACACAAACATGCAAATATTCCGCGAACACACGTACGGACCACGTGAGACGAGAGCTGTTACAGAGTTCCATAAAGAATATAAAAAAATAATAATAATAAAAAAAGAAATAAAAAAGAAACAAATGAGCCGCGAGGCAAAAGTTTGCCAATCAAGGGGGCATTCACGTGTGCCCACTAAGTGACCGCTTCGCCGATGAGGAGGGGAACCTTAATTAAAGTCTCGCGTGCTCAGGATTTTTCTCGCCACGAAAATTCGATGCGAAACGTGGCGACGTTTCTTCCTTTTTTTTTTTCTTCGAACGAGAAGCACCACTTTTTGGCAACTCGGAGGGAAGTTGTGACGAAATTGAGCGTTCAAAGTCAAATTTGATCATGACCGGCACTCGGAGCGGTGACCGATGAACGGCACATAAATCGATGCACAATTTTTCTACAGCTTAAAATCAGCTATAGAATTTTTTTGTTATTTTTAACGAAGTATCCAACATGATATTGACGATAAAAAATGTATAAACAATCAATAAACAAAGGAACAGAAAAAAATTATTCTCAATTTAAACTTGCATTCCATTATTGGATTTTTATCGAGTACGATAACCCACGAAAATATTCAACCATGGAATACAACTTGAAATTAAGAAGAATTTTTGTTTTCCTTTGTTTATTGATTTTTTATTAATTCTTTTCTTGTCAATTTCAAGTTGTATTCCATTTGTCTATACTTTCAAAAAAAATTAGATATCATTGTATTTAATCCAGCAATGGGATACGACTCGAAATTCCCTGTAGAAAAAAAAAACAAACAAAAAAATAACAATAAAATAAAACGAAACGGACGAGTTGAATTGGACAATTAAAAATGCCTTTTTCATCGATCCGATAAAAACGACTCGATACTAATAACTTGATAAAAATCCAAAAGTAGAATGCAATTTGAAAAAACAAGAATACTTTTGTTGCGCAGTTCATATATTTTTAATAAATTTTTTTTTTGCAAATGTCAAAGTGTATTCCATTTGTTGATACTTAAAAAAAAAAAGAGAAAAACCCAAGAGAAAAAATTAATAAAAAGGAATTTAAAAAAAACCAAAAAAAAAAAATAATAATAATAATAACGAACCGGTTGAAGCGGACCATTAAAAATGCAGTTTTCGTCGATCGACGAAACGATATTCGCGTTGCACGAGAGCCTCGATGAATTTTTATCAAGGAGTACTTTGGCGAGGTGGTCTATTGATACTGGAGGGGAACGAGGAACGACGGGGGGTTGTTTGCGACGGAAAGACGAATATACGTATATACGTATAAATATGCGTGGACGGAGAAGACGAGAGGGCTCGACGTTAATAGCGTGCCATAACGGTTTACGCGGAAAGCCCCAACGTACGAGAAGAATATTCCCCGAGTGTCGTTTCTCCTCGTGTAAGTTCAGCGCACGCGGGAGAAATCGTAGGGATTTTTGCGGAGGGTAAACATCGTGTAACCACCGGGGACCTTTCGAACTCTCATGGGGGATGAGGGAGGGATGAGGGGTCAAATAGACCGAGAGAGGTGGCGCACGCTCTGCACACGCGGCGACCCAAAAAATCTCTACCCCCTCCCCTTATTCTCTATCCCTCTTTCTCTCTCTTTCTCCCTTTCTGTTTACACGTACAACGTATTGTATAAATATTTTATTGGCTCGTCTCGTTCGACTTTATCGTGGGTGGTCGGCTTCTCGAGGGATCGTTCCAACGAGCATTATCTCGAATTGTCTCCCTCTTAAAACAGCCACCGATCCTATTATCGTTTCGCACCTCGGATTCCACTTATCGATTATTCGATGTGTCGTTTTAGTTTGAATAAAATTTTTTTTTTTTTTTATTTATGTTTCGTGTGGACAAGAAAGTTTGTTTTATTTTTTTTATGGTTTCTTTTATTTGTTACTTTTTTTTGTTTGGTTTTTTTTTTGTTCGTTTTTATTTGGTTTCGGTTATAGCGATTTAAACAGTTTTTTGTTAAAGTATATTTTCTTCGCTGTCGAGATAAATTGTACGAAATTCTGTAGGTGTTTTTATATTTGTCGAAATAAAAATTAATGATTGTTATACAATTTTAAATAATAATTTGAAGAAAAAAAAAAACGTGATGATAGATATTGTAAATAAATAAAAGGAATAAAAAATTAAATATCGAAAAGAAATCTAAATTGTCTTCCCATTTGATTATTGGTGATTCTTTTTAAATTAATTATTCGATTTATTCTAGTGTTTCAATTCGATCATTATTATTTCATTTTTAATTAAAAGACGTCATTTTTTTGTTTTCTTTCAATCAATTTTCGTACTTCGAATCAGTCAACGAAAATTCTGCTAAAAAATGCAATTAACGTAATTTTCTCCATCATAGTTTACAGACCCGATAAAAAAAATAAAGAAAAAAAAAGAAAACGGTCTCACCGAGCTTTTGCCTCGTCGTAAAAATTGGTTTCCACCTCCGGAACCTCTTCCACCATTTTCTCAATTTTTTTTACCGTCGTTCTTTTTTTTTTTATTCTTTTTTCTCATTCATTTTTTTTTATTCACCTCACCGTCTCACTTTCGAGGGGGATAATCCTTTCTCGATTGCCGATGACGATTCGTTGCGCGGTCCTCTCCGCAAAACGAACTTCCTCCCGTCTCGGTTCGCGCGAAAGGTGTGTATTAAAATCTCGTTCCGCGCGGGCTTGCATAATGCGAGTCTTTTATTTTTTTTTTTTTTTTATCGTATCGAATGGCGAAGCGATTAGTGACGCGCCGAAGGGGTACGCGTCACGGGACACTCTCCTGTTTTTCTCTCCCTCGTCATCCCGAATATACATCTCCCCCCTTAAATTTCTGCTCGTAAGAATGAAACGATAAAATGGGAGAGAATCCCCGATCGAATCGATACGTCGAACGGTGTCACATCAAAATGATTCACGGCTATAAAATTTCTGCCCTCTCGGGCGAAAAGTTTTTTTTTTTACCCCCGTTCCCCCCTTAAAACGAAGGGCCCGAATCATTGGTTGCATTGTTGAGTTTCGAAGAATGTTATTTTTATTATTTATTTTTTTCGAATTGTTTTCGTGGATATTCGTACTGAGATAAAAATAAATAATCGTATTTTTTATTTATTTAAATATTATTATTTTACTTGCATCAATAAAGAATAAAAAAAAATCAAAAATACTTATTCGTAAAAAGTAAACTATGAAATTAAATTAGGGTTTGAAAAACGAAACAATTAATTCTTTGAGACGAAGAAATATTTCCTTTTTTATTTTTATTTGAGCGATGTTGAAAAATTAATAAAAAAATACAATAAAAATAATTCTAACGTGTTTCAAGACGTTATTAAGCCCGACAAAACCTGCATCAAAAAACTATCCTCCAAACAAAAAGAAAATCCTAAAAATTGGCTTTGTACGAGTTCCCAAAAAAAAAAATAACGTTTCGAAAACTAAGTGTAAGAAGTGATCAGCGTTAATCCCTATTGAATGAAAAACTTCAACGATCTATCTCGTACTATTAATTTTTTTATCAGTCTCAACGACGAAACGTCGATGTATCGAGGGAATGGAAAGTCGAGTCGGTTAGAAGGTAGACGATGAGAGAAGGGATCTAAAAATGAGAGTTCATACGATGATAGTCAAGATTGACAAAGATCGAAGACGTATCGGAGGTGACCCGGTATGACCCCCGGTCACCATCAGCCGATCCGACCTTCGATAAGGACCGTCGCACAGACGCGTCTCACGAAACTTCGGGATCGAGAATAAAGAGAGGAAAAGAAGGGAAAGAGAGAGAGAGAGAGGGAGAGAAAAAAATAAAAAAAAAAAATAAATAAAAAAAAAAAAAATGACGCGTCCGCGTATATCGAGGCGTACGTCCATTAAGGGACTCGACACCTCTATTAGCGCGCTAATACCAAGACAGATTTTCACCCACGCAACATTATATTTATTGTCCCGAGAGAGCCCGAGGTGTCCAACGATGTGAGGATCCTTCAAGAATAAGAGGAGAAGGGGGGGGGGAGTAGACGAATACGAACGTATTATTCATATACGATTCCCTTCGAGTTTTTTTTTGTTACGTTTTTTTTTCGTTTTTTTTTTTTCGTGTCTCGTTCCCACCAGTACCGAACCGATGATCGATCCTCAAAGAGAGCCGATGTCATTGACGTCATCAGTCACCGAGATTTTCAACGCCTACCACTTGCTCGCTCGTTGATCTAACCGCGTACCCGGCACATCCATTTAACAAACGATCCACTCGTAACCCGTCCCCCCCCCCCCCCCCCCCCCCCCTCTGTTCTCTTACGAACGTATTTTAATTGAAAAAGTTAAATGTCTGAAAAATTGTATTTTAAAATATTATATTTAATTGTTTGACAAGAGGGAATTTGTCCATTTTGAATTTGTCTATTTGTAAAATTGAAATTTGATATTAATGTTTTTGTATTTATTTAAGAAAATTGCTTTTTTTTTAAACATTTTATTTATTTTGTCAACAAAATTTGGCTTCGTTTTCGAAAAAAATTCTATTTATTTAATAAAAAAATATTAATTATTTTGTCATGAAATTTATATCTCGGAAACTATCGATAATCGCCAATAATCCTTCTCGGGCTTTCCTTAGAACGTTAAGAGGAATATTTATGCAAAGTTTCGGCTTGATCGGACGAGGGGTTTTTTCGGAAAAAGAAAATTCAATCCGAATTGTTTCAAAGTGAAGAAAACGAATGGCGATTTTTCTTATTAAATTAGAGGAATTATTGTTTCGGATAAAACAATAATAATTGCATTACTCAAGATTTTTGAAACCGAATAATTCAGTAATTATAAACTCGTAAATTCAAAGCGATATTAATTTAAAAAAATCAGTTAAAAAATCATGATCGTTCAAGAGTGGAAAATGGATTTGGCGATCGATACCTAGAAATCGCAGGATAAAAAAGTGATCGAAGTGTCGCCGTTTCCATTGGTCGATCGAGCAGTTTTCTCGAGGTCAGAAAACCACGCCACAAACACGTTGGGGTGTACATCTCCGCGAGAGGAAAGGAAATAAAAAAATAAAAAAAAAAAAAAATAAAAAAGCACGAGTAAAAGAAAAGAAAAAATTGAGAATAAAAAACAAACGAAGGAAGCTGAAACGCAACGGGGAATAATACGAAGACGGGCGTTCTCGGAAGGATAAAAATCTAATTTATGCTAATCCTCGACGAGAGAAGAGTCGAAGAGAAACGACTCCGAGAAAACGATATTGCCCCTGCCGATCCTGCAATATCGTTTTTCCCTCTTCCATCCTCCGTATAACCGACTCATCCATCTCTGAGAGTGGAAGACAACCGCGGGCTCGCACTTTCGCGGAATCGATTTTAACATCGGTCCAAAACGAAAAACAAAACAACGAAAAAACAAATACAATTTTTTTTAAATTACTCAATTTCGATAACGTGAAAAATCGATCGTCCAATTGAACCGGTCGATGTCTTCATTGGTTTGAAAGAGGGAACGAGTCATTACGAGGATTAATGATGAAAAGAATTGAACGATCGATGGCTTTGGGAAATACGACCGGAAGTCCTCCTTGTTCTTCTCGTTTTTTAATGAATTATTATTAGTTAATTATAATCAATCATACCCAATCAATACTCCGTAATTAAATAAGGATTACTTACGTCTAATTAAAAATCGTAAAGTTAACAACAATACGTTTTTTGTATCAGTAATTAAGTCTAACAATTAAAATAACGACTGTAATTAATAAATGAATTATATCAATTTAAGTTATTACAAAATATATACTCCAATTAATACATTCCTCATATAAAAATAAAAATCATCGGTTAATCATTCGTTAATCAATTGTTAAAAATCATCAGTCAATCAATTGTTGTTCAACGATTAATCAAGGGTTGATTAATTCATCGAAATCAATCAATAATTATGCCATTTATTATAATCAATAATCAATAATAATTATTATCAATAATCACTATAATCAATAACGATAAAAATTAAGGCTTAATTAATAAATTATAATCGACGAAATCTCTAAATAATGACGCAACCAATAAAAATGAATAAAAATATCGTTTAACGGATGGATACTCTTTCGGATCGGATCAGCTGATCGGTACATCTTCATCGGGGGAATTCTCAGTGGGATTCCCTTGAGTGGGCCAACGGGGAAAGGGGAACGGAAGACAGGAGACCGGAATCTGGTAAAACAAGAAGTGGTACAACGACACGAGGAGGGAACACCTTCAAATCACACAGGAGCTATGCCCAAATCGTTCGAGAGTGTACGATTCTTTTGGCTCGTTTCTCGGTCTCCTCGGTCTTGCACTCCGGGCTTTGCGGTTGAGTATGCTTGTTTTGCTTATCTAAGACAAATTTGCTGTCTTGTAAGCGACACCCGAAGGGTCGTTTGACAAACCGAGGGTCTCGCAGGGGATGCCACCCGGTTCTTCTCTCTCTCTCTCTCTCTCTCTCTCTCTCTCTCTCTCTCTCTCTCTCTCTCTCTCGACGTCCACTCTTATAAACCCACACCTATATACCGTTTACATACTTTTTCGGCTGGTCTCGTGTTTCGAGTTCGTTACAGCTACTGCCCTGAAGGCGCAAACCGT
Organism: Ophioninae sp. A BG-2022a; assembly: GCA_030523105.1. Lineage (NCBI taxonomy): Eukaryota > Metazoa > Arthropoda > Insecta > Hymenoptera > Ichneumonidae > Ophioninae sp. A BG-2022a. The sequence continues at coordinate 13,531 of JAPYZI010006091.1, read as the reverse complement.
TACCTCCTTTTTCCCTTCCTTCTCAATCTCTCTCTCTCTTTCTCTTGGTCTCTCGGTCTCTCTCTCCATCCCTCTTCGATACATTTTCTTTTCGTGTCCTCTTTTATCTCCAACGATCATCGTTCCGTCTCTCTCTTTCTCTCTCTCGCTTGTTTTTGATATATTTATTTTTTTACATTATTATTTATTTATTGTTTCTTTAAACTTTGTATCTTTACCTTGGTAAATTTTTTACTTTTTCTTGAATCGTCCGAACGCTGAGAAATTTTTGTTATATCATTATTTATTTATTTTTTTCGTTAAACTCGTCATCTTTATTTTGGTCCTTTTTTTTGATTCGTTAAATTCGTTCGAGTTTTTCAAAATAAAAACTCAAATAAATTTGAGTTTTTATTTTCATTACACATGAATATTATTCAATTAATTCAATAACGTAGTAATTTAATATTTATGATATCAATATCTTAATTTCGTGTATCGCATTTTTGACTAATTATCATTATTATTATTATTCTTACGTTTTCCCTCTATTATCGAATTACATTTTTAAAAATTACTTTTAATATTTGAAATTACTTCAACAACGAGAATACAAATACGGAAAAAAAAAATGTTTTCCTCCCCCTACAACCCTTCTTTCGTCTTCAGCCTCGTTCACAAAGCTCCCCAAGCTTCCGAAAAGACCAGGAAGCGTTCAATCAAAATTTCGAGGCAAAGATTTAATTGAGCGAGCGCGGGGATTAATTAATTGGCTCCGATTGCGAGCGAGGAGTCCCGAGTCCCTTGGGGTAGAGGGGGGATTGCGTAACTACTTCCGGGTTTCCGGTGGAGTAAACGAACGAGCCGGAGTCAATGAATTTTCCGGAGGGCTATTCTTGTGGGGAAATTCGTATGGGGGAATAAGAGGGAAGCGCGGAGGAGGGGGAAATTTCTGAGGGCTGCTGAGGGTCCCGGAGTCTAATCATCCCCGAATCTCCGTTGCGGAAATCCCCTCCCTTCGACCCAATGAAATATCCGCCAAGATTTCCTACCCGAGGCTTTTCACTATTCGAGCACCGGCTAATATCCAAGTTTCGTTACCACCTCCAATGTCTTTAGGATTTTACGCGTCTTTATTCCTACGTTGGGGGATGGACCGGGGGTTGAAACGGGGTTGAATCGCGCATTAACGTCGTCGTTGACCTAAGTTAGGGCCCCCGTTTCGGGTCTTCGACATCCGTTTGAAAAAAGGAACGGCCGAGAGCGTGCGACACGCGAACTCGGCAACCCTTGATAGGGGTGGTCACGCCGCGGCAAATTAGATGCTTCTTCAACAGTCGTTTCCGCTTCTTTAATGCCATGGAAATTCCCCTGTACGAAATTTTCTCTGATAGAAATGTTAAGATGTTTCGATTTTTGGTTTTTTTTTTTTTGTATTTTGGATTTTTTTCTTTTTTTTCAAATTGAAGAATTTATTTTGAAAACGAGGGGAAGAACCGATCATTGGAAACGACGAGCGAGGAGTGTCGTTTCGTTACTCGTATTGAAATGTAATTTGTTCGAGAAAAACAGCGTGAATAATCAAATTATGGAAATAAATTGAATTAAAATTGTACGAATAAAAGAATTCAATTAATTTTTTAAATAATAAATAATAAAATCAATAATAATATCGTAATTTGATACCAATTATTTTTGCTTTGATTATTTTAGTTATTTCTTTTTATTATTAAAATGATAAATAAAATATGTAAAAATATTGACATAATAAATAATATATTTAATAAAATTAGTAAATAATAATATTTGAATAATTAAAGTATTAAAATAAAAATTGAACAAATAAAAGAATAAAAGAAAAATTAATAAAAATCAGCATTCTCTTATTTTCGTTATTTTCAACCCTCTTTCCGGAGGAGAGAAATTTTTTTGTCTTAAGGGTTGGAAATATGCTAGAGAAATAAAACCAATAAAATTTCCATTCCAGTTTTTGGTTGAAAATTTATAAAAGAAAGGGGGTAGGGGTGTTAAAATCGTTGCTCGTCCCATTTGAAACAAGGGCCCTCAATTTCATCCCTTGATCGAAAAGTGATGAAAATATCGGACCCGGGACACCGGGAGATCGGGGGAAGTCGGAAAGGGGCGAAAAAGCGTACGAACGAAACGGAAGTAAATCGTGTTCACCGCGAGAGCGTCACGCGATGACAAACGAGCGCAAGTCCGAGTGCCTTCAAACATAGAAAAAAAAAAAAAAAAAAAAAGAAAGGAGGGAAAAAGAAAACCCTCGCGGAAGGGGGGACCAGGGGGGACAGTCATCACGCGAGGTGGAAGTGACATCTGATAACGGTGGTAATCGCATTAAGGGCCTCCTTCTCGATCTCTCTCTTGAGCGTCACTTTTATTTCAGTCCCTCTCTCTCTCTCTTTTCACCCTCCCTCACTTCGAATTAACACTCTTTTCTCGCCTCGAGTTTTGCGCTCCCCTTTTTTTCCTCTCTTTCTCTTTCTCTTTCCCTTTTTTTTCTTTTTTTTTTCTCTCTCTCTCTCTTCGCGGACGCACTATCCGATAGCGCGCGTGGAACGGGGATGTAACACTTCGGCCGTGTCTCGGAACCTCATAAATAAATAAATCACTCAACGAATAACGCCCACCGAAAAATAACCTCGGGGGCGAGGAAAAAAGCAAATTATACGCGTCCCGATATGCCCTAACGAATAATATTAATAATGCATTCTCATGAGAATATCCTCGTGTACGATCGATTATATTTATATTACTTTTTTTTGTACGATTTATTAAACAACGTTGTATTTATTATATATCATTATTATATTTTACATTTTTCACAAAATATATAAACGTTATTTATAATCACATTTGTATAATTTTTGTAACACAGTTATTGTTTTTTTATTACCTTTTTAAATATATTTTATATATATTTATATTATTATATTTATTATGTTATTTTTATATTTTACATTTCGCACGAAATATATGAACATTATTGATAATAACGTTTATATAATTTATGTAACATAATTATTGTTTGTTATTACATTTTTTTGTATATATTTCATATATATTTTTATTATATTGCTACTATTATATTTATATTAAAAACATCCTATAGTACAAACATAATGACGTTAGTTTTTCTCGAAAAATCGAAAATAAAAATTGAACAAAAATTCCTCCCTTAAAATGTTATTTAAAAAAACATGTTAACTGTAGGCAACGCGCTAATTGTCGAAATAAATAATAATAATATGCCTAAATAAATAATTAAGGATTTTTAAAAAATCGTGATTATTACTTTGAAATAAATTTCGTTTGAATCATCCCCTCTCCTAACACAATACGAAAACCTTCGAGTCAAAAAACGACGATAAAAAAATTAAAAAAAAAAAATATTAAAAATTAACGTTCGTCACGTTCGAAGGCATTTGACATGTTCGTCAATTACATAACATCGTTCGTCGTATGGCACGATTCTCGGGACCTCCTTACCGAAGCCCCGGCATTATATTCGTTTTCACGTTTACGCGACTCTTGACGAGATTAACGCGCACGTCGGTTTGTAACTTATTAAGTAACACGACGCTAATGAGCGCGCGCCGAAAAGTTGGTCGCCTTGCGTGTTATTCCGGGCGTGAATGAATACACGCGTGAAATCGACACGAGTTAACTCATACTCGGTGTGCTTCGCGAAACGTGTCGAGCTCGAGTATTAAAAAAAAAAAAATTAATAAATAACACGAAAAAAAAAAAAATTTTTTTAAAAGAATATAAAAGAGAAAAACGAAATATTCTCGACGAGCCGGGAAAAACGTTTCGACCTCGTTGACGACGAAACGGTAGCTCGGCTAGCGGTGACCGAGATTTTCTCAAAAATTGATTTTCCTCTGACCTCGTTTCTTCGTTCACGCGAGAATGACGTTTTTTTTCTTTTTCTTTTTTTTTTGCATAGCGACGAACGTTTTTTCTTTTTTTTTTTTCTTTTTTTTTTACTCACCATGCTCGCACGGATTCCGAATAACAGCCGGTCTCGGGATTCAACATTTTTCGATCACTTTCCGACCTGAAACAACAAACGGACGACCAAAATTTCGATCAGCCGATTCTCGCGTGCTTGATAGAAACGTTAAAATAAAATAAAAGAAAGAAAAAGAGAAGAAATAAAAGAAAAAATAAAAATAAAAAAAAACAGAAAAAATGTAGGGAACGACCGGAAGAACATTCGTCGAGAACCAATCGCCATTTAGACCGAGTAATTTCTCCTCATAAAGTATTCAATCGATTGTTTCACCCTGTCGACGAGAGCCGAGATCACAATCTATATTCAATTTCTACGGTAACGACGAATTCGTAGTGCCTTCTCGAATAAGGGCAAACCATGAAAATGTTATTTATTTATTCAATTATTTTTGATAATACGAAGCATTCTTTAAATCAGTTAAAATTCTACCAACCCAAACCCAAACAAATCTAAAAAAAAAAAAAAAGAAAACAAAAGGAAATCGTTCTTGAAATCGATTGGAATTCTACGAACTTAAAATCCAATCTCAAAATAATACAAAAAAGGTCAACTTTTTTTTTTTTTGAAAATCTAGTATTCCACGGATTCAAACTACGAGAGTTTGATGATACAATCAACCGTTCCAAAGTTCCTTGGAATAAACGATTTTTTATATTTTTTGTTTTTACTCCGAATTTTCCGATCGCATTACGATCGAATGTCAGACGTTATCATCGGGTAGTAAAAACCGTGCGAATAAAAATTAACAAAACGAAACAAAAAAATGAGTGGGTCATAGGGGGCGCTCCTCCGGCTAGTGGAGAGAGAGAGAGAGAGAGCGTGGCAGTCAGAGGGGTAGGAAACGAGGGTGCGTTCACGAGGGTTGCGGGGGAAGGGTGAAAATCAGTGTCCGCAGGCATTATGCATTCATGCGTGTGTTGCTCTCTCTCTCTCTCTCTCTCTTTCTCACCCCTCCCCTCCCCCCTCTTGTCCTGTCGCGTGTGCGACGCACATTGCCTCGTGAAATACGCAACATCTCATCCAGCATTGCCACAAAATCCAGTCGGTATATCAACCAGCGATATACGGGGTGTGTCAAAAACGACCGACGATACTCCAGTTTCTGACAAGCCGAGTTTTGGATGATCGTTCGGTGTGACCAAAATACGACGACGGTAAAAACGTCACGATTTCCGAGACGAGAAATTACGATATAAGAATCCGTTGTTTTGTTTGGGTTTATTTAGGCTATTTTGAATTTGTTTGGGTTTGTTTAGGTTGTTTGGAATTTGTTTTGGTTTATTTGTTTTTTTTCGATTTTTTAAACATTTATTTAGGTTTTTTTTTGGTTGGTTTAGGTTTGTTTGGGTTTGGTTAGGTTTCTTCGATTTTTTAAGCATTTATTTAGGTTTTTTTCTGGTTGGTTTGGGTTTGTTCGGGTGTGTTTGGGTTGGTTTAGGTTCTTTTGGATTTGATTGGGTTTCTTTAAATTCGTTTTGGTTCGTTTGGGTTTGTTTGGGGTTCCTTGGGGTCTTCTGGGTTTGTTTCGATTTATTTAACTACGTTTCCATTAAAGTTTTCCTTCATTTAGATTTGTTTTCGTTTATTTACATTTGTTTGGGTTTGCTTATGTTTATTGGCGTTTCGATCAAAAGTTTGTTTTTATTCCAAGTTTGGGTTTGATCGCCCGGGTTTCTTTGGATCCGTGTATCCTTTGTTTGGGTTTGTTTCGATCCGTATGTTCTTTGTTTGGATTAGTACAGTCCACGGATCGTTCGGATCCTTTCGGATTTCTTCAATCTCGTCACGTCCTTCAACCACGATCACGACTACTCCCTAAAATAAACAACTATCAACCTTCAATCCCACGAAAACAGTCGTTAAAAATCCTTTCCGGGCTTCTCTCGGATTAAAAGTTAGGTGCGAAGGAAATTTGGTGCAGGATACGAGGACAGGGTTTCGTGACCTTATCCTTTAGTTATACGGAATAATCACGAAGCTCTGATGTCGTATTATCCTTGGTGGAATAATATCGTTGGTGCTTCGGACACCCTGTGCATATATACATATACTTTCATATAAGGTCATCAAAACAGCCATTGGGTTGGACCATGCGGTGCAATGTGTGTGGGAATGCCTTTTTGCTCGACGCTAATTCGAGGGGTGGTGCAAAAGGCGCGCACACACGCGCAAGGGTTCGACGTTGGAGGAACAGGAAGAGAAGGGTGGGGGGTTACGTGATTTTCGGTAAGCGGGTAGCGTAACCACCCTCGCGGTTGAGCCCTCGAATATGTTCACCTTCGCGTGTATGTACACTCGTGGGACGGGGGTTTAGACTGGTATTTTGTATTCGGGCGTTTGGGAACGACGAGGGATCGAGAGCGAGGGGAGAGGTGGGGGGTTCGTAGGGATTGGACGAATTTGCGTGCATCGGGATTCCAACAACGTTCCACCACCGACGATGATTGGATCGTAAAGGTAATGGGAATAGCTTCGCGTGAATTTTGATCAACGAGGTTACGTGCAGATATCGAGGAAACTACCAACGAAAAATCGCTTTTCAAAGCTAACCCAAACAAACCCAAACAAACCGGTGAATAAAAACGTGGATTTTTGTTAAGCTTAACGGGAGTTGAAGGAATAATCTTGTTCACTGTAACGAGGAATAAACGCGATTCAGAATTTGTCCAAACCAACCCAAACGAACCCAAGGAAAAAACGTGGATTTTTTTCAAACCTATACAAACCCAAAAATTCGAACTCTCTTTTTTTTTTCTTAGCCAATTAAGTGGATTTTTTTCAAATCCAAATGAACCCGAAAATTCGACCTCTCTTTTTTTTCTTAGCCAATTAAGTGGATTTTTTTCAAACCCAAACAAACCCAAATATTCGACCTCTCTTTTTTTTCTTAGCTAATTAATTACGGGCTGAGAAAAATAGGGAAGAAACTAACGTATTTATTTATTAACAATATCCCTGGTGAGGAAAAAAAGAGAAAAGAACGAGGTAGCTTCCGGCGTGCATCGAAAGAGAAGATTGGTCGTGACGACAAAGAAAATAATTGGCATTCGCCATTGTCACCCCAATTTTCCTTTTCCCACTTCCCAATATTTCTCTTCTCTCTCTTTCTCTCTCCTTCTATTTACCACCCAACAGTCGATCATCACCGAATAATCATTGACGCCATCACCTGGCTTGACGAGTGACGTCACCTCGTTCTCCTTTTGCCTCCATTTTTTTTTCTTTCTCTTGTTTCGTTTTTTTTTTTCATTTTTTTTTTTTTCGTGGGAGTGAAACACGTGGACGAATTACGTTATTCAACCATTCGTCATGAGGAAGGTGACACGAGGATCCATCCGACTCGTACCACTTTTGTGAGACATCGAATCGTTTCTTAAAAAAAAAATATATATATATATATCTATTTTTCAACGAACAAAAAAAATGAAATTTTCAAATTGAAATAAAATTTAAATTTGTATACAAAAATGAAATTTTCAAATTGAAATAAAATTTAAATTTGTATACAAAAATGAAATTTTCAAATTGAAATAAAATTTAAATTTTTATACAAAAATGAAATTTTCAAACTGAAATAAAATGTAAATTTGTATAACAAAATGAAATTTTTATTCAATAAAAAATTCATATATATATATATATATCTTTACATCAAATCGTTTCTTAAACAAAATATATATTTTAAGAAACGAAAAAAAAACTGGCAATTCTGCGACTCGAATGATCCCTGATTGACCAAAAAAGAGCCAATAACGAGGCAAACGGAACGTTTCGGTGCGAAACGAAATCCTGACTCGATCGTTCGACGGATGACGCTCCCGTCATCGTTCTTCGTCGTTGCGTCGACGTCGTCGTCGTCGACGCTGTTATATCCTCGTAACTCCCGCGACCGTGCAATCGAACGTATAATTTTCAGATATATACCAAGTCCAAGTACCGTGTCCCTCCGTGAGAGGGCGTGGGCGGAGGAGGGGCACGGGGCAAACGAAGTCGCCAAATAATTACTGTATTTACCGAGACGACAGCAACGAGTCCAAGTTCCCATAGCCTCGTGACTTTGCCGAGGTAACAACAAAAAAAAACATACATACGTATTTTATATATATATGTATATATGTATATAAATATATAAAATAACAAACATATATAAATAAATATATTTGTATAAAATAAAATATAATTAAAACTGAACATAATAAATACATTCATTTGTAATTTAATAAAAATAAAAAATATATATTTATATAAAATGTCATAAAAAATGTAAGATATTTTTTTGGGAATGTTTGCATGGGAGATTTTTATTTATTTATTTTTTTTTTAATTAAAGATGTTGTCCTTTTCAAAGATTTCGTCACTGAGTGTCGAAATCACTATTTTTCAAAAATCAGCTTACGATTTTGCGTAACGCGAAAATCGTGCAAAAAATGTATTTTTTTTTTTTTTTAATGACGTACCGGATAGGCAAAAAATTGAAAAAATAAAAATCAAAAAACAAAACGAAGCTGGATTTGTGCACTTCGAAACCTCGTTTGGTAATTCGGTGTAGATTTTTTTTTCGCAGAGCTATTCGATTTTTTGTCCCCAGAGCGAAGTTACCGGGTGCCTGATACTTTTGAGCAAAACTGTATGCATTTATACGTGGAATATAGGCTTATATAGAGGGAGAAAAAAAAGAGGGAAGGAAAAAGCATACATCGACACGGACGAGTACGTGGGAGGACGTGTATCAACAGTTTGCACAATTCCCCACGTCCTGAATAACTACCCAACTTTGGTGCAGGTGGTGGTGCTCGGATTGAAAATTTCTACGTGCACACCTCGTTGATAATTATCGTGTTTTCTGTTTCACCTGCTTGTGTGGGGTTCAGTCGAGATTCCCATGGTATGAATTCTACCGGACGTGTCTCGAACCCCCTTCCCCAATCGTTAGTAATCAACGATCGAAACACTTGCCTCGAATTCCAAAAAAAAAAACGTCGTTGCCCCTACTGCAACGGTGTTTGGGTTTGTTAAAGTTTCATTAAAAAAAAAAGAATATTTCTTAAATGAAAAGTAAAACGAAACATTTCGGAAGTAAAATAAAATACTTTAGTTCGAAATTATGAAATATTTAGTATTTTGTGAATAAAAAATAATATAAAACACTATAAAAAATAATATAAAAAATAATATAAAATACTCCAATTAAATACAATATTCCAAAGTGAAAACAATATGCTCTTATATATTTATGGAATATTTAATATTTCATAATTTAAAAATAAAAAAAAAATTCTTTATTTCGAATTTGCGGAATGTTTCGTATTTCATGAAACGAAAATAAAATTTTAAAAAACCCCGTACAATAAAATGTTCCGTTCTTAATAAAATTCTTTATTTATTACAGATTAAAAATTATTGATATTATTTTTCATTCCCGAAATCCGAAACAAAATATACAAAACCCACAAAACAAAGCAATTTCTAAAATCCTCAAATACTCTGACATCTCAATCAACCTGTCAATAAATTCATTCCATCATTAACAAACTCGTTTCAGTCCTGAAAAACAAATCCCCCCCCCCCCTCGCCTCTCTTCTCCTACTCGCAAAAATAAAAATAAAAAAAACAGTGCCGTAAATTTTCGAATATAAAAAATCGAAGCTATTTATCTCTCTCTCTCTCTCTCTCTCTCTCTCTCTCTCTCTCTCTCTCTCCGGATAATCGAGATGCACAACGTTCGGGTTCGACGAAAGTGAAAACGAGAACGAAGAATAATGAGAACGAGAACTGGCGTATCCTCGAGTATTTGACTGATAGATCTAGACGTGCCAAGAATCTTTCTCCTCTCGGTGTACGTACGAACGACCATCAGAGGAGCTTTCGATACACACGGACGAACCGACACACGCATCGACCTCATAAAACGCGTACGCGTATAACAAATCGTCCTTTTAATCACAAGTTGTTCACGCTTGAGTCATTTGGCCTAATGGCTGCCCCTTGTGCCTTCTCTGTCCAGGGCTAAGGAGGGCGATGAGGGAAGGAGAGGGGGAGGGGAGAGGGTAGGCATCGAAGAGGCAACGCGGTAGGTTTGAAGGCAATTTTTTCGTTTCTATATATATATATATATATATATATATATATATATATATATATATATATAGAAAAACGCGCGGCGAGAGCGCAAAGCATTTTGTTTAAACCGCCAATCATTAGTCACCGTTCACACCAAGCGCGATGCTCACAGGTGAAACTAAATTGTACCGTAATCGCACTTATACCCGTGTCTGTATAGACTTCCGTGGGCTGTTGAGTGTTCCCCAAGCTTGGAACAAATCGGCCCCGATAATCGCTCTTGTCATAAATTTGCTCGATTGTGGAGTAACGCTTTTGTTTTTTGGTTTTTCTATTTTGGTTTTATTTTTTTTTCTCTGGTTTTTGGTTTTTGCGAGCTGAAGCTTGGATTTTGAAAAAAAAAAGATTGTAATTAGAAGACTGGTTGAAGAAAAATTTGTAGTTCGACCATTGTTTTTTTTTTTTTTTTATTTTTTTTGTCGACTCGGATTTATTGGTAAATTAGGATAGCTGAAAGTCGACATTTTCCTTCAAATTCGAGTTTGGGGAAAAAGCTTTCGAAGATAGATTTCTTATTTTTATTCAGGTAGAGTATGAATTATTATTACTTTTTTTTTTCTACAATTACGTAGATAAGTAAAGTTAGTTATTCATTTGTTTCAAAGAGCTTGTTATTATTGAATTACTTGTTTATTTATTTTATTGACCCATTGTTATATTTAGTAACATCGATTATCAATATACTTTTAAAGAATTATACATACATTTTTATTTAATTATTACATATATACGTGAATATATAAAATTATATTTATTTTCAAATCATTAAAAACAACTTGACAAAAAAATACTTTCGAATTTACCAAGAATATCTTTACGAACGATCGATCGCTGTCAAACTGTCAATAACAACCAAAACAAACCCAAACAAATCGGCGTTCAATTGGCGAACGAACCGCGCAACGAGTTCGGATCTTAATTCGGCGCAGGGAAATTATTTCGTGAATGCGAGCGAAGCAACGTGGCCGGGGAGGCGGGTCGCGGGGCGGGAGGGAGGGGGGGGGGGGAATAAAAAAAATGAGCACAACGAGGAAACGGATTTTCATCATGGCGAGCTCTCCCTCTCGCTCTTGGGTAATCAGCGCGAGTCCGCGGCGAGCACCGAGGTTCCGCACCCTTCCGGTTCCGGTGTTCCGGTAGGCTTGATCCCCCTCCCCCCTCCCCGTCGCTTCAACATCGAAACCTCGGCGATGTGTGCCGGGGCCGCTCTTCCACACCGGGGAAACCTCGTTTCCGTTTCGGGTGTGTGGGATATACGCTCAGCGAAGCGCTGTCATATCCCCCCCCCCCCCCTGCCCCGTCGCTTCGCCGGTCACCACGGCCCTTCAGGTATAAAGCTGTAATATATGTGCGAGATAAACGCTGCTCGTCCATCCGTAAATATCGTCACCAAAAATTCAATTACTCGTACCAAATCGTTTCCATCAAATGACGAAAAAAAAACCAAAAAATTTTTTTGTAATTGAAAAATACGATTCGTGTAATCAATTTTAATCGAGGATTTTATGATTTTGTTTTTTTGATGTCGATGGAATTACGAAATATAGGAGGATACGATTTTTGAAATCAATTTTAATCGAGGATTTTATAATTTTGTTTTTTTTTGATATCGATGGAATTACGAAATATAGGAGGATACGATTTTTGCAATCAATTTTAATCGAGGATTTTATAATTATGTTTTTTTTTTATATCGATGGAATTACGAAATATAGGAGGATACGATTTTTAAAATCAATTTGCATCGACGATTTTATAATTTTGTTTTTTTATATCGATGGAATTATAAAAATGAAGGATACGATTTGTGAAATGAATTTTACTTGAGGGTTAATTAATTATATTCTTTGTTTGGGTTTCGCCCATAAAAAAAAATGTTATTTTGCCGATTGATAATTATTTTTGTGTGTCGCCACGAAAAATTCGATTATTCGTATGATACCGTTTCCACGATACGACAAAAAAAAAAGTACGATTCGTGATATCAATTTTAATTGACGACCGATAATTGTTTTTTTTCTTCTCCGGATATCGAAAACCCATAAAAAACTGGGGTCTTTTTTTTTCAACGAATCGTTGCAATGAGACGTGATAATTAGCCGGAGCGGAACGGCGTGACGGTGATGAAAAAAAAAAATTGAACAAAAAAAAGAAATAAATGAAGTTCGAAGGCTTGGCTCGCGGGTGTGTTTAGGCACGGTCGAAACGCTGTGAAAAAAAAAGTACCTACACGGACGAGTGAGAGATCGGACGAATCGGAAGTACAACGCTGGAAGTGGAAATGGAAGGCAATAACGACGTCACTCTCGACGCTTATCGAGATATCGTCGTTTCTATGCTCACTTCCGCAATTTCTACTCTCCTGCGTCTCTGATTCCCTCCTCCCAATGGCACACACACTATTTTGCGGTACCCCGCGACCTACGCCGTTTTCCCTCTTTCCAAACCGGTCACCAGCGGTAAATCTCAAGCACAAAGACCAACCGGAAACGGAAAATGTCCGACGAGACTTTCCGGACGAAAACAAAATGTCCACGAAATAAAAAAGCACGAGACTGCTTTTCCTTTTCTTCACGCTCAATGAAAATCGGTTCAACGACCGTCATAGCGATCGTACTAATTTTTAGGAATCTCCAAATATCGTAATTTACCGGATGACAATTATCAAAATCGTTAAATCAATATCTCAGCGAACAATTTTCGAATTCATTTTTTTTTTTATCGAAGAATCGATAAAAGTTTTTAAATACATTTACGAGCCGAAAAAAAAATCCTTCAAATATTGAAGAATGAAAATAAAAATTCTTGTAAAAATTTACGAACGAAAAACAGTCCTTAAAAAAGTATACAAACGAAAAGCGCAGAATTCTCCAATACCAACAAAAGTCCCCAAAAAAATAAGGGCTCCATAACTACTCATAAAAAAAAAAAAAATAAAAAATCGAATTAAAGATCGTAATGAAAATCCAAAATATATTCCAGGCTTCACAAATCGCGAACACGTTCAGGCAACTGAAAATTAGAGAACCGTGATTTCCAAAGCCCATAAAATCCCAAAAAAAAAATAACCCCCCCCCAAATTGAAACTGGATTGTTTCGTAATATACAGGGTGTCCTTCGTCGAAAACTGTATCAACGATAACGACGCTACCAAAAAGACGAAAAAGAAAAAAAAAATCCAAAAGAAAAGATATTGATGTCCCCATAGTTTTCAACGATAGTAATTGGCTGGATGACAATTTGAGAACCCTGAGCGTAATATCGCAGCGTGAATCTTCCGGAGGATGGAAGTTCCAAAACGAGGACCGATTTCTCTGCGGGAATTTCGGCACAGAAAAATATATATATATATATAGACGTGTAGAGAGAAGCCACCCTTGTAGGCAACGTTGC